>JBBPBX010003077.1:32970-78679 GCA_038048925.1 Garcialebias charrua | reverse complement strand
ATACAAACCTAATCTGTGAAGCAGGACTTTTGGGTTGAAAACAGCATCTTGGGTTTTGTTGTGTTGCAGTTTGTTCTTTAAACGACACTGTTCCTCTTTATACTCTGCATCTGTTGTTTCCAGAAACTCCAACATTTCTTCCGTAGCCAGTTCCTCTCGTTGTTTAACCTGTTGTCTCCTCATCCCTGTTAGCTGAAGTTTCCTTAAAATAATAGATACAGAACTGGTATAAATGAGCCGAACTCAAGAAGATTAGATTACTGCAAATGTTACAGTAAATTAGCTCGTAGTCTAAAAGTGCAGCACATTTCTTATCTTCACAGGCCTTCTTCTTCTTCTTCTTTCTGTTTTTTATTGGTGGTTGGCAAACAACTTGTAGGTGCATTACCGCCACCTTCCAGATTGGAGTATGGACCAGATGTTTTATATTCTATCTAAAGTACCCGTTCGTCTTAGAAAACTAAAAATACTGCTAAAAACTACATCCCCAGATGATCTCTGAAATAAATTCTTAATATCTAATTTACTTTTTTTTTTTTTTTTTTCCGGCTTTTTCCCTGCGTTAGGGGTCACCACAGCGATCTAGTCGCACGAAGATTTGGCAGTTGTTTTTACGCCGGATGCCCTTCCTGACACAACCACAGACCACCGAGCAACCACAGCCCTCTGTGTGGAGTAGAGAGCTGATATCTAGGGTTCCCGGGGGAGCAGATGGTGTGGGTTAAGGGCCTTGCTCAAGGGCCCAGAGTGGGGCAGATGAGGGTGGAGACAGGTGTGACCGCTTCACTTATCCCACCCACATCTTTGATGTTGTCGGTACCGGGGCTTGAACCGGCGATCTTCCGATCACAAGCGCACCTTCTTAACCTCTGCGCTACCACTCCCACTATAAATTTACTTTTATTCTTACTTAAATCTCTAATTAACATCTATCTTTCCTGGGCATACTTATTACATTCCAAAAAAATATGCATTGCTGTTTCTAATTTTCAACACTAATTACAACAACCTGTATCATGTTTCTTAATTACTATAAGGGTACTATTTAATCCTGTATGTCAGAATATTCTGGATATTATATCTTCTTCTTTTTTAATTATATTACATTTCCTGGATTCCCCAACTTTTTATGGGGGGGGGGGGGTATTATAATAAAACCTTGCATTGCTTCTATTATTCCACTGTCCTTTCCATTTTTGTTGGGATATACATGTATGCTTTTATAATATTCTTTATCTCATATTTACTTATTTTTTTATATTTAAATCAGTATAAAAAATTGCAGCACTCAGCAAAACTATCAGCCAACTCATTTCCTGTGGGCAGGAATCCAAACCAGTTTAACATGAGAACCATGATTTTTAATCCTGAAAATTAAGTGAAGAATATCCAGTATGATATCTTGCCTTGATTCTGAATATACCTCTTGAATACTATTTAATGCACTACTTGTATCTGAACAAATCAAAACCTCTCTCTCTCATTTCCTCAACCCATTCTAAAGCCATTTGAATTGCCATTAATTCACCTGTATACACTGACAATTTATCTGTTATTCTTTTATTTCTCATAATATTTAAATCTGGAATTATAAACGATATACCTACTTTATCATTAATCATTTTTGAAGCATCTGTACTGTATACATATGTATATATTCTTAATATTCCCTTCTTATATAGCTTTCCACCTCCTTTTTTTGTATCCGTCTCCCTCTTTTCAGTAAATTTAAATCTTCAGCCTGTCCAACTATCCATGATGGAATACTGTAACATGATTAACAACCACAGGACGTATTAGAAAGTTCCCTATTTCAGCATCTTTAACTTTATTTGTAATTATCCATCCAAAACTATATTAAAACAAAAAAATCATTACAGGGTTGCAACATAACTTGTGGAGGGTGAGCTTCATTATGTCCCTTAATATTTGCCCAATAATTCATGGCTAGTTGTTCTCTCCTAAGTTCCAGTGGTAGCTTACCCATCTCAACTTGTAGAGCTAAAACTGGAGTTGTCTTCATTGCTCCACAGCAGAGTCATAATGCCTGATATTGTATTCCATCTACTGCTTTTAATAATAATAATAATAATAATAATAATAATAATAATAATAATAATAATAATAATAATAATACTAATAATAATAATGAATTCAATTTATAACGCACTTTTCATTAATGAAAATCTCAAAGTGCTACAAAGTGCAACAGAATCAAATGTCAATAAAACAAGTAATAAAACAAGCAAAATCAATAACAGTATCAACTAAGATCAGAAGTAGAATCATATAGACTACTTGAAGCCGAGTTGTATAATATACATCCATAATCTAAAATTGATCTAATTAGTCCAGCATAAATTGTTTTTAAGGCTGTCCTATAAGCTCCCCACTCTGCCTCTCAAACATCTCTTTATATATTTTTAAAAAATTAGGGGTGTAACGGTACGCTAAAATCACATTTCGGTTCGGTTCAACTACAAGGAGGGCTCGGTTCGGTTTATTTTCGGTACATTTTCGGTACAAAAAAAAAAGACAAAATAAAAGACTTACAAAATGTTTATTTTGAAAATATGCCAAAAATACATTTGTACTTTATTGTCAAAGTCAAAGTCAGCTTTATTGTCAAAACTGCAATATGTACAGGACATACACAGGATTGAAATTGCATTTCTCTCAGTCCCTCGGTGCAACAATAACTATTTAAACACTAAAACACTAAAACATTTAATAAACAAACATAAAATGAAATGATAGAAGTGTAGGGCTTAGAATCGCTTCTCTGTTTTTTGCAGATGATGTGGTCTATTGGCTTCATCAGATCGTGATCTACAGCTTTCGCTGGAGAGGTTTGCAGCCGAGTGTGATGCGGCCGGGATGAGGATCAGTTCCTCCAAATCCGAGGCCATGGTCTTGAGCCGGAAAAGGGTAGCGTGCCCTCTCCAGGTCGGGGAGGAGGTCCTGCCCCAAGTGGAGGAGTTTAAGTATCTCGGGGTCTTGTTCACGAATGAGGGAAAACTGGAGCGTGAGATCGATAGGCGGATAGGTGCAGCATCCGCAGTGAAGCGGGCGCTGTACCGGTCTGTCGTGGTGAAGAGAGAGCTGAGTCGAAAGGCAAAGCTCTCAATTTACCGATCGATCTACGTTCCCACCCTCATCTATGGTCATGAGCTTTGGGTTGTGACCGAAAGAACGAGATCTCGGATACAAGCGGCTGAAATGAGTTTTCTCCGCAGGGTGTCTGGACTCTCCCTTAGAGATAGGGTGAGAAGCTCAGTCATCCGGGAGGGACTCGGAGTAGAGCCGCTGCTTCTCCACATCGAGAGGAGCCAGTTGAGGTGGCTCGGGCATCTGGTTAGGATGCCTCCTGGACGCCTCCCTGGTGAGGTGTTCCGGGCATGTCCCACCGGGAGGAGACCCAGAGGAAGACCCAGGACACGCTGGAGGGACTATGTTTCTCGGCTGGCCTGGGAACGCCTTGAGATTCCCCGAGAGGAGCTGCTCCAAGTGGATGGGGAGAGGGAAGTCTGGGCCTCCCTACTTATGGTGCATTCAGACCTAACAGCATTTCAACGGTAGCAGCGTCCAGTTTACATGCAAAGTCAATGGGGGACGCGCTTCCAGCCGCGTCTTGGCGTCGGGCGTCACGTCGCGTGCGTGTTGAGCGTGTTGGAAAGCGTTTTCCGTGCACGTGAAGCGGCTTCAGCCTCCAAACCACGCATTCACCATGCTGAAGATTTCGCCATTCAAACTTTCAAACGCCGCTCAACTCTACCTGATTGGTTGGTGTGTCAACCAATCAGGGAGAGTCGGAGGGAGGAGGGGGATAGTCCGCTATGTGACGCGGAAACGAGGGGACGGTTATTGCGCAACTGTGTGACGTATTGTTTGTGGGACACAGAAAAAACCCGCGGAGTCATGGACTATGGAAGAGAAACTCATTGTAGCTGTGTGTTTGCGACAATTCCTTCACGACCAGTCAAGTCTGCTCTACTGAGACAGAAATAAAAAAGCTCCTCGCCTGGCGGAGTGCAGTGAGGACTCGGTATACCGGTAAGCTCCTCCCACACACCCCGCAGCAGTTTCGCAGCAGTTTCGCGTTCTGGCGTTTTGGTCTGGACACCAAGTGCGTCCACTTGCGTGCGTGACGAGCTTTTTGGAAGTTGAAACGCTGTTCGGTCTGGACGTACCATTAGGCTGCTACCTCCGCGACCCGACCCCGGATAAGCGGACGAAAATGGATGGATGGATGGATGGATGGAAAATGAAATGATAAAAGTGTAGTACTGTCCTGCATAGTAATTTTCCATAGTAGTATAAAAAGTATAAAAAGTTTTCACCAACACCAAAACACCAACATTTAATAAACATAAACATAAAATGAAATAAAGTGTAATACTGTCCTGAGTTTTTGCATAGTAGTTTTTATTGTATTGTAGTAATAAATAAATAAATAAATAAGTAATAAATAAAAGTGACCCATTTGGATGATATTTTAAATAAACAGCACTCTATAGGGATGTCCCGATCAGGTTTTTCTGGCCCCGAGTCCGAGTCCGAGTCCTTTAATTTTAGGAATTGGCCGATACCGAGTCCCGATCCGATACTTCTAAAATACATTTTTAAAATGAAGGGGAAAAAAAGAAACAGATCCAGATGTCCCTTAATTTTTATTTTATTTACCTTAACATTTAACAGAGTACTTCTGTGAGGTAGATTGAACAATCAAGTAATAAGATTTAAAATAAAATTCTTCACATTGAAGTTTAGTGCAACAGTATAAATGTCTAATTTAAAATAAGCAGCTCAACTTAAAATACCAGAACATGACCACAACCTGACCAGAACCTGGCCAGAACCTGAGCAGAACCAGAACCTGAGCAGAACCAGAACCTGAGCAGAACCAGAACCTGAGCAGAACCAGAACCTGAGCAGAACCAGAACCTGAGCAGAACCAGAACCTGAGCAGAACCAGAACCTGAGCAGAACCAGAACCTGAGCAGAACCAGAACCTGAGCAGAACCAGAACCTGAGCAGAACCAGAACCTGAGCAGAACCAGAACCTGAGCAGAACCAGAACCTGAGCAGAACCAGAACCTGAGCAGAACTAGAACCTGAGCAGAACCAGAACCTGAGCAGAACCAGAACCTGAGCAGAACCAGAACCTGAGCAGAACCAGAACCTGAGCAGAACCAGAACCTGAGCAGAACCAGAACCTGAGCAGAACTCAGAACCTGAGCAGAACCAGAACCTGAGCAGAACCACAACCTGAACCAGAACCTGAGCAGGCATGTAAACAAATAAACAGTGTCAGTTTTATAAAATAAGGCTAGTAACATGCTTTTCTGAACAGCACTCCTTCTTAACTCTCCTCCTGTGGCTTTACAGAAGGAAGTGTATGTTTTTCTTTATGAGATAAATATAAATTATAAAGTCTCTTGCAGCGTGAGCTGGCTCGTCTTCGGCTGCGTTGTCTGGTTAAACTCTGTGCATTGTGTCGGGTGTTTGTTTCTGATGTGCCTAATCAGGTTTGTTGTGTTAAATGCAGCCTTTTCCTTACCTCCTCTTGAAATACGAACTTTCCATTTGTCATCCACTTTAAAATATCTCCACACCACAGACATCGCTGCCTCCACTTCAAGTTAATGCCGCGTTCCGCTTCTTTTTTACGACAGTCACCGCTTTACGGCAGGCACTGCTTTACGGCAGGCACTGCTGCAAAACTATTGTGCATGTTTTGTTCCGAGACAATTTGACTCTGTAACTCAACATACAGTTAATATAATATTCCCGTTTGTGTTTAGAATAAATATACACATATATATCCGATCCCTGATCGGTGTGTAACGCCCGAGTCGAGTCGAGTCTGAAATCACGTGATCGGGATCCGGTTTCCGATCACGTGATCGGATCGGGACATCCCTAGCACTCTACACTAAATAAACTACTGTATATTAACAATAATAAAAATCTTAATAAATACAATAACAGTCAGAACCAGAACAATAAGTAGCAACAGACTGTTTATGATCTAACTAATCAAGTTTTTGTCCAGTAGCAGCAGTGTGGCTGTATTTATCCTCATTACTGTACTCACAACCTCTTCTTGGTGGGACAGGTGCTGGAACAGTTCAGAGTTCAGTTCAGTCATCACACACTTCTTAGCTCAGTGCTTCTCAATTATTTTCTGTTAAGCCCCCCCCCAGGAAGAAGAATCCGGTCCGCGCCCCCCTACTCTCCGCTGCGACTATAAATACGGTGGCTGTAATAACCTCGCACATACCAAAAGAGGGTTAAAAAGAAAAAGGTTTATTATACGTCCACTGTAGTATAATTTGTATATAAAATTGTGATTCTCAATTCAAGTCCTCAGGCCTCCCTGCTCTGAATGTTTTAGATGTGCCTATTCCAGAACAGATGATCCACATGATTGCATGACCTCTTCTGCAGCCACCAAGTCCTGCAGAAGCAGGTGTGCAGAGGTAAAGTGGCATATGCAATAAGGCTAGTAAAAAGAATATACAGTATATATCAGCAGTAGTGTAGATATAAAAAGTAGTGTAAAAGTAGTGCAATTTGTCCTCAGTACTTAAAACCTCTTCTTGGACCTGCTCCCCCAGGTGGGACAGGTCCTGGAAGAGGACCAGACTTAGCTTTTTTAGATTTTTCTACCTGGATTATTGAGCATGCATCAGGGTGTCCCTGGAAAAGTTCAGAGTTCAGTCACACACTTCTACTGGAGGTGATGTGGTGGATTTCCCTGAAGAACACAAAGAGGTAAAAAGAAAGAGTTAATAAGATTATAACTTTAAAAAGTTATATAGATAATAATATTAATAAAACAACAATACCTCTTCTTGAACGGTTGTTATGAGGTGGCTCGGTCATCATCATCATCATCTTCATCATCAGGGCTTTAATAAGCTCCAGGGCTTGTTGACATCAGTTTTAGTTTTTTTCATAAAGTAATTAACTTTTTTACTTTCGGTTCTGGAGCGGAGCTTCAAAACAGTCTGAAGTGTTGACATGATGGATGTTGTGGCGGAGCTCACGAACTTTAAAGCCTGCAGTGCACATCAACCCAGAGCTTTAAAAACTTCTCTTCTGTTATTTATCTGGACCGTTCTGATTTACCTGAAGGAAGTTTAAATGCTGCTGTTAGCGGTCTTTGCAACAAGCTGCTCTTCTTGCTTTTAGAAGAGACGTTCACATTGGGATGAAGTTGTTTCAAGTCCGTTAACAAGTTAGACGTGTTGAGAAAAAAAACGTGCTGCAGCTGCAGACCTAATCTTGTTTGTTATCTTGTGGCGAAGCGCTCCACTCCTCTGCATGTCCGCACCAGTCTCCATGAAACAACGTCCTGAAACAACAGCTTTGGACTTGCGCTCGTCTTTTTAAACAAGGAAGCCATAACTTTCCCAAACGACACCGCAGCGAGAAGCTAATGCTACGCGTGCTACAGATAATAGCGCCGTGCTGAAACACGCCTAGGAATTTTAGTTCCGCGGCGCAATAAGAAAATTCAAAACTGGGTCACAAGAGCCCGGGCCCCCCCTGGCATCGCACTGCGCCCCCCCAGGGGGGCGCGCCCCACTATTTGAGAAACGCTGTCTTAGCTGCAGCAGGTGATCTCTGGTGGATGTCTGTCCCTGAAGTGGAAGGAGACAGCAGCTACCTCTGTCCCATACTGAAAATATAACACAGAGGTAAAAAAAATAAGTTAATAAGATTATGATTTTAAATAATAATAAATAAATTATAAATAATAATTATAATTAAAGAACAATACCTCTTCTCGAACGGTTGAATCTGTCACTCATCATCAGGGCAGGGCTTAAATCAGCTCCAGGACTTGTTGACAATCAGTTTTAGTGTTTTCATAAAGAGCTGAACTTTTTAGCTGAAGTGTTGACGTGATGGATGTCTCATAGCAAGGATCAACTGCGCATAAAAAACATTCAGACTTAGATTCTGAGATTTAAAAACTCATACAGTTTGTGTTATTGCTCTGGACCGATCTGATTACCTGATTAAGTAGTTTTAAGCAGCTGTTGTTGTAGCGCTGTTTATAACAGCTGCTGTTTCTTCGTTCACGTGACGTTGTTTCCAGCGCGTTCAAGTCACGTGTTTCTGCAGATCCAGTCTTGTAAAACAACGTCCACACAGCTTTGGATGTGCGCTCGTCAAGAAAGCCATTACCTTCTCAAACACGAGACAGTACACGACATGCTAACGGCTAAATGCTGCGCGTGCTGCGCGATAAGAGCTCCGTGCTGAAACGCGCCCAGGAAATTTTGTTCCGCGGCGCATATATTAACGTTCAATGAGTTAAAAAATAACAGAAACGGTACGCAGGTGGACCGAACCGAACGTGCCGTACCGAAACGGTTCGTTACACCCACTACAACCATTACATGCCTAATATGTATCAGTTCCATGTTAGTTTTTTATCAAACCAAATACCCAAATATTTAATCTGATCTACCTTTTCTATAACATCCCCATACAGTTTAAGGTTTGCATTAATATTTACTTTTTTATTTGTGAAAACAACAAATTTAGATTTGGATGTCGAGAATCTACTGTAAATCCCCATTTGAACGCCCAAGCTTCTACCCTATTTAATGCCTCTTGTATTTTCCTATTTATAAATGCTATATTTTCCCCCTCTTCCAAATAATACCGTCATCTGCAAATAATGAAACACCAAAAGATTTATCTATATTATTTAACATATCATTAATCATTATAATGAATAATATAGGACTTATTATACTGCCTTTGGGAGTACCATTTTCAACTTGATACTTTGAACTTATTTCCCCTCCTATTTATACCCTGATATTTCTTTCAGTAAAACATTTTTTATCCACCTATATATTCTACCCCTTATACCTATCTGTTTCATTTTAACCAACAGCCCTTCTTTCCACAACATGTCATAAGCCTTTTCCACATCCAAGAAGACTGATATCACACTCTCTTTGTTAATATGAGCTTGTCTAATTTCATGCTCCAGACATATTGCAGAATCTATTGTACTTTTGCCTTTTCTAAATCCAAATTGATAAGCTTTAATTTTCTCCTTAGATTCTGACAAGTAAATTAATCGAGTAATTAATTTTTTTTTTCCCCATAATTTTACCCAAACATGCTGTTAAAGCTATTGGTCTATAGCAGGGGTGCTCATTAGGTAGATCGCGATCTACTGGTAGATCTCTGAGGTAGTACTGGTAGATCACAGCATGACATAAAAAATTTGTCTGTTCAGTGCCCTGAGATTACTTCTTTTGTGAATTGACGCTAAATAAACTGAATTGAATTGAATCTTAGAACATCTTTACTCAGCAAACACAACAGTTTAGGTCAAAATACCATAATTTTAAAGCCACAGTACTATAGTTCATAATTTCTTATCTGGCAACCCGACTGACATGAAAACTACAGCATTTTTCATGTAAACCAGCTTATTTTTTGTTTATTACCCCCAATAAACATTGAAAAATCACTAATGTTTCCACAGGTTGTTTTCGTGTAAACGGGGCCTTATAGTAGGTAGATCACTTTGACTTGATCATTTCAAAAGTAGCTCGCATGCTGAAAAAGTCTGAACGCCCCTGGTCTATAGCTTTCAGGTGAATTAGGATCTTTACCAGGTTTACAAATAGGAATACTAATCGCTTCTTTCTATTTATCAGGTAGGCATGTAATGGTACAAGTGGGTGTACCGAACCGTTTCGGTACGCCACGTTCGGTCCACCTATGCACCGTTTCGGTTATTTTTTTCACTCATTGAACGTTAATATATGTGCCGCAGAATAAAATTTCCTGGGCGCGTTTCAGCACGGAGCTATTATCGCACAGCATTAGCTGTTAGCTTGTCGCTGCGGTCTCCTGCTTGTTAACGTTATGGCTTTGTTGTTAAAAGACGAGAGCACATTCAAAGCTGTGTGTGTGGACGTTGTTTCATGAAGACTCTGCAGCAGCAACACGTCTAACGTGAACTCGTTTGAAACGACTTCATCCGAACGTGAACAAAGAAAAAGCAGCTGTTACAAACTGCGCTCACAAACTGCTGCATTAAAACTACTTCATCAGGTAAATAAGAGCGGTCCAGGGCAATAACACAAACTGTATGAGTTTTTTAATCTCTGATTTTACGTCTTAATGTTGTTTATGCGCAGTTGATCCTCGCTATGAGACATTCATCACGTCAACACTTAAGTAAAAAAGTTCAGCTCTTTATGAAAACACTAAAACTGATGTTTTCAACCAGTCCTGAAGCTCATTAAAGCCCTGATGGTGTTGAGTGAGAGATTCAACCGTTCAAGAAGAGGTATTGTTCTTTTATTATTATTATCTAAATAATCTTTTTTATTTAAAATCATAATCTTATTAACTTCTTTTTTTTTACCTCTTTGTTTTATTTCCAGAGGTAGCTGCTATTTTCTTCCACTTCAGGGACAGACATCCACCAGAGATCACCTGCAGCTAAGAATTGTGTGATGACTGAACTAAACTCTGAACTTTTCCAGGACCTGTCCTGGAGGAACAGGTCCAAGAGGTTGTGAGTACAGTAATGAGGACAAATACAGCCACACTACTGCTACTGGACAAAAACTTGATTAGTTAGATTGTAAACAGTCTGTTGCTGCTTATTGTTCTGGTTCTGACTGTTTTTGTATTTATTAAGATTTTTATTATTGTTAATATACAGTAGTTTATTTATTGTAGAGTGCTGTTTATTTAAAATATCATCCAAATGGATCACTTTTATTTATTACTACAATACAATACAAAAGTATTTTTGGCATATTTTCAAAATAAACATTTTGTAAGTTTTTATCTTGTCTTTTTTTTTTTGTACCGAAAATAAACCGAACCGAGCACTCCTTGTAGTTGAACCGAACCGAAATGTGATTTTAGCGTACAGTTACACCCCTATTATCAGGTAATATCCCTTCCTCCCACACCTTATCATACAATTTTAGTAATTCTTTTTACTCACATCACTAAGATTTGTTTAACATACTATAAGTAATTTGATCATTACCAGGAGGTTATTTATTAGAATTCTTCATTGCTTTATTTAATTCTAACAACGAAAACTTCACATTAATAAAATCATCATATTCTTCATCGTTATGAATCAACTCAATATTTCTCTGTAATTGTTTTATGTCCTATTTTTCTTTATTAGTTAGATTCTCTGCACTATGTATTTTTGCAAATATTTTAGCTGATAATTCAGCTTTAGTTTTACTATCTATTATAATATTTCCATTATCTTTTATTAAAGGGAAAAAATGTTTTTTGTATTTCCAGACATTTTTTAATAATTTTCCAAACCTTATCTAATGCATTATTTTTCCCCAAAGATTCATAGTATTTCCTCCAATATTCCCTTTTAGCATTTCTTGTTTCCTTTTATAGTTTATTTGATTCTGGAGACAAATACTTTTTTTAAGTGTTTTAAAAGTTTTATTCCGCTGTTTAATTGCTGTTTTTTTTTTTCTTTTTTACTACCATTACTTCTAGGAATGACTACGGTAATTTTGCTGTACTGTATTAATAATACATTCACTTATTTCTAAATTTAATTCATTTATTGGCTTACTGGTATCTATATTTTTCATGTTAACCTCACTCAATATTTTAAACTTATCCCAGTTTGCTTTCCCAAGTTTCCATCTCCCCTCAATTTCTACCTGGCCTTGCTCTGTCTCTCTTCCTATACTGATAAAAATTGGATAATGGTCACTCCCCAGTCCCACTGGGCTTTCTTTAAACACTCTCCAGCTGCAAATATCAGCAATAGAATGAGAAACCAAGGTCAGGTCAGTAGCAGATTCCTTACCCCTTACAAAGTCCACCCGAGTGCCTACCCCATTAATTAAGATAACCAATTCTTTTTCTTCCATTATCTCTTCTAGAATCCCTACATTTTGATCATCTTGATCTCCCCATAAAGTGCTATGTGCATTGAAGTCCCCACACCAAACTATATCCCCTCTCCATTGTTCTAGAACTGATTCAAGCTTTAACTTTTCTAATTGTTTACAAGGATTATAATAATTTATAGTTTTAATATTCCCATCATTTGACCAAATTTCTACAGCAATAATTTCTAAGTCTGATATTATTTGGACCTGAATACATTTTGTGTTTTCCTTTAAGAATATGGCGCAACCTCCTTCATTCCCATTTATCCTATCTTTACGTAAAACTGAATAACCATGAAGACTAAACTGCAACAATGGTTTGAGCCATGTTTCTTGAATGCATATTATATCTGGTTTTGTGTTTATATTATTAATGAATCTTTTAAATTCTTGACCATTTGCTATTAGACTGCGTGCGTTCCATTGTAATATTAGAATTATGTGATAATTTGAGAAGCCTCAGTTTCAGATGATCCCTCACCATTTCTAAGTTCATCATGGATTTTTTTTCCCAAGATAAATCTTTGACATTAAAAAATTTTGTAGCTGCTTTTACTATGATTTTTATTTTTTCAGTTTTAGTTCTTGCTTGTTCTGAGCAATTTATGATACATGCTAGAAAGGGAATCAATTTTCCTAATGTGATATTACATTGATTATTATCTGCCACTCTTATTTTTTCATTATTTGTTTTTGAAGCAATATCATTATTTTTCACCTCTTTCACTGCTTCAGCATAAGTAATTTTCTTATCAGTTTTAACTTTTTGAATTTCAGCTGCCTCTTTTCTCACCATGCATCCTGCGTATGCTGCAATGTGACTTCCTCCACAGTTACAACATTTCACAGGATTATTTCCACACTCACCATATGAATGGTCCCCTCCGCATCTACCACATCTCTGTTTCCCTTTACAAACATTTGCAATATGTCCATATCTTTGACATTTATAACATCTGAGAGGTGGTGGAATATAAGCCCTTACATTAAGGCTCATGTAACCAAGCATCACTTTATCAGGTTACCTGATAAAGTGATGATCGGTTACAAAGATATGGACATATTGCAGAACTCTGTCCTTGAAATACAGTAGGACAGATATACTGTCCACTTTCTCCCCATTCCTATAAGCTTGCAATCGCTTAATGCCTGTAATCTCTCCTCCTTTGATTATTTTTTTTAACTCCTCCAAGTTTTCTCCTACAGGAATCCTTGATATTACTCCTCTTGTTCTTCTTTCTTCCCCAACAATCTTTCTTTCCAATACTTCTTTTTTACACAGTTTGTAATTTTAAAGCCTTATTCTTTTGTTCAGCATTCTTACAAATGATAAGGAGGCTTCCATCCCTTAAAACTTTAGCTAGTTCTACATCTCCAATAGTTTTCTTTAATGAGTTTGACAAACTGATTGGACTTACTCCAACCATATCCTGTCCAGCCTTAAATTTTAATATAACTTTATAATCTTCCATCATTATTTTCTTATTTCAACTCTGTCTTCTTCAACCTCAAGAGATTTTTTACCAGTATTTAGTAGGGCTGCCAACACTCACGCAATGACCGTGAGACACACACATTCGAGGGGTTTCACACGCTCTCACGTCGCATTCACATTTCTCACTCTGAGAACTGACGAATGTCAAAATCTCAACTCCGTTCCACTTCTGTATTGGGAAAATACATTAGTCTGCTCCACGTTTTCACCACAACCCTTGGTGTTATGCACAAGAACATCCACGTTGTTATCCAGTCTGTATTTTTGCTCCAACCTTCCATCTACCTTTAAACAGTTTGCAGTGAGTTTGCACAGAGCAGAAAGTTACTGACGGAGCAGGTGGAGCTTGGTGTGTGTGGTCTCACTCTTCCCAAATTGAAGAAAAAGAAAGAGGAAAGGTGAGCGGGTTAAATGACACATTCGAATGCAGATGCAGAGAGGGTTTTTTTGGTGGTGGGTCTCAACAAAACAAAGACTAGGAATAGCTTGACACTAGATGGTACCCTCTCCTCCATCATGGCTATAAAGATGGCTGATTTGGAGCCATGCTTCAAGTGGGAACCATCATCTACAATCATCAAGGCCTCTAAGAAGGCCACAGGCCTGTACAATCAATCACACAAAATATGAGACTTGAGGAATTCCAGCTGTTCCTAGCTTTTTGTGTGAACAGACAGTTCAAAACACTTAAAATTCAATTGTTTACAACTCATCTGCTTACTATTTAGGCACTGTATTTATATGTTTTGTTGCTGTTGATATGTACATTTTCTGCTAAACCCACTGGAAAATGAAGAATGTCTCTAACTTTTCTCTTGTCATTTTTGACTAAACCTACATCATATAATGCTCTTCATACAATGTAACTCCAAAAATACACTACATGCGTTCCGGCTCCGCCCCGCTCCGGTCCGACCTCCGCAGCAAATACGCACCCATTATAATCAATGAGAGAATTTACACTGGCTCCGCACGGCGGCGGCGAGCAGCGGAGAGCGGACGGCAGTCCGTCAAAATTAGAAAATTTCTATTTCTGCCGGACGCCGGAGCTGTGCCGGAGTCAACTTTTGAAGATTACGTCGCACCAACAGGAAAAGGAACGAGCACAACTTCCGTATTTACAAAATAAAATCACCACGGGCGGACTAATCCTAGCTCTATACGGATTTATTTGTACAAAAATGCTGTCAAACTATCATTTATGACTACGCCTACAAACGCAATACAAGAAATAAATAAATAAATAAAGTATTTTATTCTGAAATGTAATACATCACTTCCTGTTGCTCAAACCATGTCCTGTCGCTCATTTACGAGAGAAGATCAAGGCAGCAGTCTCTACTGTTGTTCTCCTTCTTCCACCGAATGAATTGTTTTGTTCTGACTTACTTATTTATCACTTGATTTATCGCGCGATCTCGCAATTCCCACGCACGCGTCTCGGAGCGGCGCATCCAGGCGGACCTGAGCGGAGCGCAGGTAGTGGAAATTGGACTCGCGAGGCTGCGACCTGCGGAGCGGGGCGGAGCCGGACCGCATGTAGTGTATTTTTGGCGTTACAGTTAAAACACAGTCAAAAAGGTGGTAAATACTAACATTTATGGAGGACTTACTGACATTATTAGAAATAAAAGCAGAAATATATAAATAGACCATTCAATGAATATATGCACTTAGTTTAGTTTAAAACAAAACAAACAGGATAACACCTGTGCTTTTGTTTTAAACTAAACCTTAAAGCTGAACTGACATAATCTTGTAACTATGCATCATATTGCACTACATATATATGTTTTATCATTCAACTATGTTCGTTTTTGCAAACAAACTTATAAATATATTTAATTTTGATTTTAAATTGATTTTAAACTTCGCGCCGTGTTCATTCATGGGAAATCCGATTACACGCGAACGCAGCATAAGGAGATGTAGAAGCAGTCTGTGTGTGTCAGCAGCTTGCCTGCAGCTCGCCAATTTCTTTTGTTTTTACTTGACAAATGCCGTTACGTTGTGTCGCCTTTGGGTGTTCTAATATCATCAGTGAACAAGTGAGCCTTTTCACTTTCCCAAAAGAAGAAATACTTCGTCTGGGACTGGAATAAATAAAGCTGCCACCCCCCCTCGGAGCCTCCTCGCTTCCTGATAAGGTAGGTAAAAATCAAATAAATACGGGTGCAGACCTAAATTAGAACCTGCGGTTTCTTGTTCATCTAACTTTCTGCTTCCCAAACTGAAGACATGTACCGGTAGCTCAAATATTCACTTAGATTGATAAATGCGTCGGGTTTTAAATTGTCCGTCCTTATATGTAAATGCAAAAGCAGAGCCCTCTACGTCTCCTTACGTCACATATGCTGCGTTCGTGTGTAATCGGATTTCCCATGAATAAACACGGCGCAAAGTTTAAAATCCATTTTAAATCAAAATTAAATATATTTATAAGTTTGTTTGCAAAAACGAACATAGTTGAATGATAAAACATATATATGTAGTGCAATATGATGCATAGTTACAAGATGATGTCAGTGCAGCTTTAAACTAAACTGAGGCAGCACAGACATTCATTCATTCAACCTTTATTTAGTCAGGTAAATCTTATTGAACCTCATGGGCTCATTTACGAAAGCGACCTGCTAAAACTAAAGAACGATGAACAGCAATGGTAGAATTTCCTTAAACAATAAACAAACAATAAACAATAGAAAACAAAAAAGAGAAAAAACAAAAGAAAGAAATACATTTTTTTTTTTTTTTTAAACAAAGTATCAAAAAACGAGCAAAACATAAGGTAGACGTATAAAATCAAAGACAGGAACAAATCTGCATTGGTTTTTGCCAGGATTCCAACAGATTCTGAAAACCATTTAGAGAAGTCAAGGTCGAGAGCTTCAGATCTTTTTGTAAGATATTCCATGAAGCAGGAGCAGAGTAGGAGAAGGCCCTTTTTCCACGTGGATCCTGCTTTATCCTGTCTGTTGACCAATAGGAGAAGAGCTGATCCAGGAAAAGTTTCCTTTTTTATTTATTTGGTGCATTTTAAGTTATTTATTGGTTATTATATGTTTTAGTTATTTATTCGTCCATTAATATATTTCTTTCTACTTTTTATTTCTAATTATGTCAGTTGTAGTCCTCCATACATATTCAAACATGAAAGAGTCTTTCAATCTGACACAGATCTATAAAGTAGAGTGTAGGGAGTCACTTTCAGTACATTTCAATTGTAGGATGAGGGCAGGTGAAGCTCACCAGCACAATCACCCCCCCACACACA
This sequence comes from Garcialebias charrua, assembly GCA_038048925.1. Classification (NCBI taxonomy): domain Eukaryota; kingdom Metazoa; phylum Chordata; class Actinopteri; order Cyprinodontiformes; family Rivulidae; genus Garcialebias; species Garcialebias charrua. The sequence continues at coordinate 61,968 of JBBPBX010003077.1, read as the reverse complement.
CACACACACACACACAAAATTCTCACTCATTGGATTTTTGAATAGTTGGCAGCCCTGATAATATTGAACAATTTTACCAGAAATTACAACCATACCTGTTAGAGAACAAACATGTGGTTGGTGGATGTCTGACGTGAAGCTCCTGCTCCTACACAGAAAAACAGACACACAGTCACGAGACTAGATTCAGTGTTGCCAGATAGAATCCAGGTTTTCCAGCCCAAAAATCTGTTAAACACCGCCGAAAACCCGCCCAATCAGAAAGTGTCACGTGACACATCACATACAGCAAAGCGGGGGGGGGGATAAGAGTTAAATTAGGTCCTCTGGATGGGTTAAAAAATTGTAGAAACGCTTCTTCTTTTATCCAACAGACTTTTTCTTTTTTTACTTCTGTATTTACAAAAAAAATTATATATATATATATATATATATATATATATATATATATATATATATATATATATATATATATATATATATATATATATATATATATATATATATATATATAAAATCACACACACACAGTACCCCCAACTCCTGTAAAGATATATCGGTGTTTATTTGTTCAATGTGATTAATCAAAACCAGTTAAATGTGATCATTGGTGCTCTTTATTAAGAAAATCAACATGTCACATTTCAGGAACTGATTATTATAGACACATTAAATGTTCACTAATGAATATTTCTATATTTATCATCACAGTAATAGTGTTACACACATTATTAGTTGTTAACACTCAATACTGTAACCTAAACATTTAAGGAATAAACATTTTTATTAATCACTTTAAAAGTTATAAATGTTGTCTTTGGTGCATGTTTGCTTTCCAAATATATGTCCAAATGTCATTCACACGGTGTGTGTGAATGACAGGCATAAAACACTTTGTAAAACGGTGCTTTATGAAGTTCAGTCCGTTTCCTTCTATCAGTTGACCGGCAGTTCTGCCACATCCAATATGGCGGCCGCTCTGACGTACCGCCGCTACGGACCAGCCCACTCAACGAGGCGTCCACTAACTGCCTCATCTGTTCTCTGTTGGGATCAAGTACTCTTGGCTGCAGACTGTAGCACGGACCGGTGTCAGTCCCGGAAGTGGTGCTATTGCATTCCGGAAATGAAGGGGGCGCTATTTTCATGATCGCTGTAGCCTGCAGACGGACCACTGTCAGCGCAAGTTGAGAGGTGAAGGCCACACGATCCACAGTGGAAAACGCACGTCAGCAAAAGGTATTTTTACCTTCTTAAAACTTTTTTCATTAATATTGCTGTCCCCTACGGTTCAACATAACGGTATGTGAAACTACACTTACACTATCATTTATTCGTTTATTCTATTTATTTACATTCTTAACAGTTTTATAGTGGGTTTTTTTATCATTAAATGTTAATCTTTTTTTATATATGTTTTTGTACACCAACATTTCTGGAAAGTCTTTTTTATTTTTATTTTAAATAAACTACAAGCTGCCATCATAGGTGGGTGTAGTACCCTCTACTTCAATATATTTTTAGTATATAAGTCAACAAACTAATGTTAGAAGAAACCTAACATAAACAACATTTATCTGCGTGTCATGTTTATTTATGGGTTAAAATAGGTTCTTCATTCAGTAAAGTTACTCGCATTAGGTTGCATATCAACAAAATCTACTAAAAAAAGTATTAACATATGGCAAAATAGTATATATATATATATATATATATATATATATATATATATATATATATATATATATATATATATATATATATATTATATATATATATATATATATATATATATATATATATATATATATATATATATATATATATATATATATATATGTGTGTGTGTGTGTGTGTGTGTGTGTGTGTGTGTGTGTGTGTGTGTCAAAAGTTACAGAGTAAATGGGGAAATCTAATTAATTAGTTAATACTTCCCTTTGGTTGTTTGAGCAATATTACTTTCACAATTTTAATTAATTGTTTGCTGTATAAATTTATTACCTGGAAGCCATTGTGACTCATAAAATTACTTGTTGAATCGTGCAAAACTGGAAGAATAATGTTAAAGAACATAAAGTGATTCATTTCAGACATGCCTTTTTTTTTAAACAAATCATTTGTATATTTCCTGATGTGTTATTACATTTTTGTTGTATGTTTGTAGCTATTACATTACACTGTGTCCTTGCTCTATTTTGAGTGGGAATGAACCATTTCTTGTTTAAACATATCTGTAGTTTATATATTTTAAATTTTATTCATTTCTTTTTGTTACTGCAGATTTCCATATCTTCAGATGTGGCCTACCCTGTACAGACACACTTTCATTGCCCATACTGTTTGTTAACCATTGACAGAAGGGACAGGTTTCTGAATCATTTGGTGAAACACACTATGACTGTCAACATGGTGTCCAGCTGGGCATCAGCACAGACTCCTGTCCATCCACCAGATGCCAACTTGCAGGGAACACAGACTCCTGTCCAGCCACCAGATACCAACTTGCAGGGAACACAGCCACCTGTCTGCTCAGAAGACATAATCACATGTTTCTCCACAGTATGCTCTCTACTTTGTGATGGAAGCGCCATTTGATTTCACGGAGGTAAGGAAACAGATGAGAGTGCATGCTTTCGGTTGGAGATTTCATTAAATGTGAACCTGTGATGTCCACAGAATGACATGATGACAATACGAAGATGGTGGACTCTCACTCTCCTGTGAAACTTCCCTGTGAGGTAATGATGGTGCACTGTACCACATCATGTTACACATAAGTCAGTTTTGTAAAGAAAATATTCAATTTGTCCTTTTCAAAGGTCCAGAGAAGAACTACAAAAGGAGAGAAAGTGGAAAAAAGCTGATGAGAGGGCAAAATATGAGATAAAGTTTAGTTCAAATTCATCCATGTGTAGTTTTGTATGTAAATTGTATTATGTCCATTCACAATGCACTTTTATGCTATGCTTATTTTTTAAAATCTGAAACAAAATCAGTATAGAACAATTAAAAAGGTTGAAGCAGTTTTTATGTTATTTGGACTTGGGTTCATCTTAGACTTTGAAAATACTGTATCTATATTTTTACAGACTCTGTGTGCTGATGACCACACCTATGCCAAAGTATCAAAGGCACAAATTGAGGTTAATTTTTAAAATGTACACATAACTATTAATTTATATGTGTATTTCTTTATGTGCAATTGACACTGAAACCATAAATGATTTTTTTTAACAAGAAAAAATGTTTTGTTTCCACAGCATTTTCATGACAGTACAGATGGAAAGGGTATGATGCTGAGAGATATAAAGTGTTAATTATTATTTTGCTGTTGTTACGTGTTCTTCCTGCAAACGGCATATATAGACTGTGTGGGCTTCACCGGAGATGGAAGATGAGGAGTCGTTACTACTCTGATGGCATACCTGGACACTGCCCTGAATGTCAGTACTGAATGCAAGGAGAATATTAGTTGTTTTACACTGTCGTCCACACATTTCAGTTGTCACACATTGTTGTTCTTTTTTGGTGACATGTCTTTTTAAATCATTTCTGCTGAAGTACATTAGCCTTTTGAATTGTTCAGTCATCCTTTTGTTTTTCACAATGTGTTATTTAAACATTATGTACATTTTTGAGTGTTCCTTTTGTTGTAGTTTTGATTTACATTTTTTAGTTTTTTGTAGAAATTGTGTTGTTTCCAGGCAAAGTTACATTGTAGCTCTAATATATTAAAGAGAAAGTAGAACCAATAAAGTAGTTGTACATATATTGTAACAGCATTGTTTAACAATTGAATAACACCTGTTACAATTTACACACAGGCTTAATTTATGTATCCGGTGACTATTTAAAAATGTTTTCATATAGAATCAAATTTATTCATCCACAGTGAACCATTCTTGCAACGTCTACTGCCGGGATCCGACTGCTGAAGATCATTTCTTGACAAACGTTCTAAAAACTACTTTCTCTCTCTGAGTGTTAATTAATCCCTTTGGGTTTTGAAACAATTGGATATTTGAGTGCAGTTTATGAAGTTTCCAATGACACATTATGGTAAACAACGATAATATTTGAGCTCACCTGCAACCAAGCATATTATAGTTTTTGGAATGCAGCCCTGGCAAACCCACTACAGTATAGGGATAAGCGTGTGTGTATGATAATTAATGGATGGATAAATGTGTTCCTAATGTAATGTATTTGTCTTTAAAATATTAATTTCCATTAAAAAAATTGTAATAGGGATAAGTGTGCATGTATGATAATTAATGGATGATAGTGTTCCTAATGTACATTTGTACATTATTTTATCAACTGAAGTTATTGAAGTTCCATGATTTGGTAGACTATAATATTTTATCAGTTATGTATAGGGCTCAAAATAATGCATTACCTTTAAATATCCAAATGCATTTTGTTAAAAGACAAAGTTGTTATAATCTTAAGGGGACAGAGATGTTTGTAAAACCACAATTCAGAACTAGTTTGAAGGGACGTTCTACCTCAATCCAGGGAATTAGATTATGGAATGGCTTGGAGAATGTAGTTAAAAATGCCAAGTCAATGTTTACATTTAAGAAAATGATCAAAATGAATTTGTTAAAAAAAAATATGACGTAATGTGTATTGTATTAGTTAGAAAATTAGAAAGAGTTAGTCATTTTGTACTGTTGGTGGAAGATTATTATTGTTTAATCTGATTGTTTGAAAAAAAGGGGCAGATATAATAAGATTTATTCTTCTTTCTGCTACCTTTCATTTTTTTATATTTTGTACATTATCATTTATGGGATTGTCTTGTATTGTTTCTTTTGTAAAAAAAAAGAACAAATTTAATAAATACCCTGATGCATGCTCCATTGATGCATGCTCCAACATTTGTCTTTAAAATATTAATTTCCATTTAAAAAAATTGTAATAGCACCACTAGCGCCTTTAAAATATTAACTTCCATTATTTTATTTTTAGAATAGCGCCACTAGTGCCTTTAAAATATTAATTTCCATTCATTTTGTTGTTGTTGCGTGTTTTAATAGCGCCACTAGTGCCCCCTTAATAGCGCCACTAGCGCCCCCTTCATTTCCGGAGTGTAATAACCACTTCCGGGACTGACACCGGTCCGCGCTACAGTCTGCAGCCAGGACCTTCTCGTTGGGATCGCCCTGGCAGATGACAATAGCCAATCAGTGATGGAGAAAGGTCAGAGGAGCTTTGCTATGAAATAATGATGAATGATTGTTTGAAATTCATTTAATAGTTAACTCATAAACCGCCGATCTGACTCCAAATCCGCCCAAATTATCACCACCCGCCCGAAGCTATTTTTAGCCGCTGAGTAGAGCGTGAAAACCGCCCAAATGGCGGTAAACCGCCCAATCTGGCAACACTGAAACACGTGACAACGAGACGTAGCTGCTAACAGCTGCACATGCTAACAGCTACACATGCTAACAGCTACACATGCTAACAGCTACAGACGCTAACAGCTACACATGTTAACAGCTACACATGCTAACAGCTACACATGTTAACAGCTACAGATGTTAACAGCTACAGATGCTAACAGCTACACATGTTAACAGCTACACATGCTAACAGCTACACATGCTAACAGCTACACATGCTAACAGCTACACATGCTAACAGAGTGAACTAACTTACTCTCCACAGACAAGAAGCTGCAGTGTTACAAGCCTCTGGCAGCAGCAGCTTGGAACTAAATCACAGAATAAAGTATTTGACTCACGAGAAGTCTTTTTTCATCAGTAATTGAAATAAATCACGGAGCTAAATCCAGACGGAGCTTCTCATCAAGAAGGTAAACAAAGAGGCCGAGCTGCTGACGTCATGTCCACATATTTACCAGCAGCCACCACCAGGGGGCGTTAGTGGGGTTACTAACCCAAATAGTAAAGAATTTACTTGGACAAACAAGGCTGGTTCTTTACGATCCAGAATAGACTTTTGGTTAATATCGGAATCCCTGACTCAATTAATTTGCAAAACAGAAATCATGCCTACTCCATTAACAGACCATAAAGCAATTGTATTAACTTTAAACTTATCTCCTGATAAGCCATACTGGAAACTAAATAGTTCTTTATTACAAAATGAATCTTTAATTGAAATAATAAGAAGAAAAATCTCAGAACGTTTAGAGACTGCAGAAGATACAGGGGAATATCAAAAACAATGGGAGCTTTTAAAATATGAGCTGAGAAGATTGTTTATAGAAACAAGTTCTAAACTAAAAAAGGAAAAGAAATCAGATGAAAGTAATCTGATAGCCAAATTAATCTCGCTATCATCCATATTGCCTGAAAATCTATCTGAACAACAGCAAGCAGATCTCCTAACTGCACAACTAAAACTTGATCAATTATATATCAATAAAGCTAAAGGTGCATTTGTACGTTCAAGAGCGAAATGGTTAGAGGAGGGTGAGCAAAATTCTAGCTATTTTTTTAAGTTAGAAAAACAAAGGCAAAATAAAAATAGTATAAATAGACTCTCTTCAAATGGTGATATCATAGAAGATCCAAAAGAACTATCTAAAATGTGTGAGAACTTCTATAAAAAACTATATACCTCAACCATTTCACCTGCTCATATGAATGATTTCTTTAACAATCTAGGTAATATTAAGACAATTGGAGATTTCAAAAAATCAATTTGTGACTCTCCCATTACGCTTACAGAAATCTCAGAGGCTATTAAAAAACTTAAACTAAATAAATCTCCAGGTACTGATGGGCTAACTTCTCCATCCATCCATCCATTTTCGTCCGCTTATCCGGGGTCGGGTCGCGGGGGTAGCAGCCTAAGTAGGGAGGCCCAGACTTCCCTCTCCCCAGCCACTTGGAGCAGCTCCTCTGGGGGAATCCCAAGGCGTTCCCAGGCCAGCCGAGAAACATAGTCCCTCCAGCGTGTCCTGGGTCTTCCTCTGGGTCTCCTCCCGGTGGGACATGCCCGGAACACCTCACCAGGGAGGCGTCCAGGAGGCATCCTAACCAGATGCCCGAGCCACCTCAACTGGCTCCTCTCGATGTGGAGAAGCAGCGGCTCTACTCCGAGTCCCTCCCGGATGACTGAGCTTCTCACCCTATCTCTAAGGGAGAGTCCAGCCACCCTGCGGAGAAAACTCATTTCAGCCGCTTGTATCCGAGATCTTGTTCTTTCGGTCATAACCCAAAGCTCATGACCATAGATGAGGGTGGGAACGTAGATCGATCGGTAAATTGAGAGCTTTGCCTTTTGACTCAGCTCTCTCTTCACCACGACAGACCGGTACAGCGCCCGCTTCACTGCGGACGCTGCACCTATCCGCCTATCGATCTCACGCTCCAGTTTTCCCTCATTCGTGAACAAGATCCCGAGATACTTAAACTCCTCCACTTGGGGCAGGACCTCCTCCCCGACCCGGAGAGGGCATGCTACCCTTTTCCGGCTCAAGACCATGGCCTCGGATTTGGAGGAACTGATCCTCATCCCGGCCGCATCACATTCAGCTGCAAACCGCTCCAGCGAAAGCTGTAGATCACGAACTGATGAAGCCAATAGGACCACATCATCTGCAAAAAACAGAGAAGCGATTCTAAGGCCACCAAAACGGATCCTCTCAACACCTTGGCTGCGCCTAGAAATTCTGTCCATAAAAGTTATGAACAGAATCGGTGACAAAGGGCAACCTTGGCGGAGTCCAACTCTCACAGGAAACGAGCCTGACTTACTGCCAGCGATGCGGACCAAGCTCTGACACCGGTCGTACAGGGACCTAACAGCCCGTATCAAAGGGCCTGGTACCCCATACTCCCGGAGTACCCCCCACAGAACCCCCCGAGGGACGCGGTCGAATGCCTTTTCCAAGTCCACAAAGCACATGTAAACTGGTTGGGCAAACTCCCACGCACCCTCCAGGACCCTGCTGAGGGTGTAGAGCTGGTCTAGTGTTCCACGACCAGGACGAAAACCACACTGCTCCTCCTGAATCCGAGGTTCGACTATCCGACGGACCCTCCTCTCCAGAACCCCTGAATAGACCTTACCAGGGAGGCTTAAGAGTGTGATCCCCCTATAGTTGGAACACACCCTACGGCAGACCCAAACGTATTGTGAGGGTCTGCTGGGAACATCTGGCAGAGTCTTCCGTTAGGCGGAGCTTTAACTCCCACCTCCGGGAGAGCTTTGAACACGTTCCGAGGGAGGCGGGGGACATTGAGTCCGAGTGGGCCATGTTCCGCGCCTCTATTGTCGAGGCGGCTTATCGGAGTTGTGGCCGCAAGGTTGTTGGTGCCTGTCGTGGTGGCAACCCTCGAACCCGGTGGTGGACGCCGGCGGTGAGGGATGCTGTCAAGCTGAAGAAGGAGTCCTATTGGGCCTTTTTGGCCTGTGGGACCCCGGAAGCAGCAGATAGGTACCGGCAGTCCAAGCGGCATGCGGCTCGGGTGGTTGCTGAGGCAAAAACTCGGGCGTGGGAGGAGTTCGGAGAGGCCATGGAGAATGACTTCCGTACGGCTTCGAGGCGATTCTGGTCCACCATCCGGCGTCTCAGGGGGGGAAAGCGGTACGCGACCAACACCATTTATGGTGGGGATGGCGTGCTGTTGACCTCAACTCGGGATGTTGTGAGTCGGTGGGCGGAATACTTCGAAGACCTCCTCAATCCTACTGGCACGTCTTCCACTGAGGAAGCGGAGCCTGGGGACTTTGGGTCGGGCTCTCCAATCTCTGGTGCTGAGGTCGCCGAGGTGGTTAAAAAGCTCCGCGGTGGCAAGGCTCCAGGGGTGGATGAGATTCGTCCTGAGTTCCTTAGGGCTCTGGATGTTGTGGGGTTGTGTTGGCTTACACGTCTCTGCAATATCGCGTGGACATCGGGGGCAGTTCCCTTGGATTGGCAGACTGGGGTGGTGGTTCCCCTATTCAAAAAAAAAAAGGGCTAACTTCTGAATTTTACAAACTATTCACGGAAGAACTGCTCCCTTATTGCTGAATGTTTTTAGAGAAAGTATAGATAAAGAACAATTACCGTCCACTCTATGCCAAGGCTTAATTACACTCATCCCAAAACCACAAAAAGATGTATTAGTTTTAGACAACTGGCGCCCCATCACATTATTAAATAATGATTATAAAATTTTAGCATTATGCTTAGCAAATAAACTGAAAAAAGTACTTCATGATGTTATTGGGGAAACTCAAAATGGTTTTATGGCGGGAAGACACATAATTGATAATATAAGGCTTATCTTAGATTTATTAGACTACGCAGATTTAATATCTGAAAATAGTTTTGTTCTCTTTCTTGACTTCCATAAAGCGTTTGACTCACTGGAACATGATTTTTTATTTAAAACTTTGGATCTGTTCGGTTTTGGTGAGCACTTTAAGAAATCAGTACGCACCCTTTATGCTGGAGGCAATAGCTCAATTAAACTAGCTCATGGAACCTCTGGCAGATTTAATGTTGAGCGTGGAATTAGACAAGGTTGTCCAATTTCTCCATTTTTGTTCCTTCTTCCTATGGAGATTTTAGCACATTTCATTAAAAACAGCTGCATAAAAGGTATTCAGATTGCTGGTAGAGAAATATGTCTGAGCCAACTGGCAGATGACACAACTCTATTTCTAAAAGATTGCTCTCAAGTAAAGTGTGCTGTTGAGCTGCTTGGTGAATTTTCTGCAGCCTCAGGTCTCAACCTTAACTTATCTAAATGTGAGTTACTCCCTATTAAAACATGTCATGACACAGAGATCTCAGGAATTCCAGTAAAACACAAAGTTAAATATCTTGGTATCTATATTATAAAAGAGGAGGACCAAAGATTAAGTGATAACTTTAATTTTTTTCCTCTTTTTTTTCTCTCTTTTGTTTTTCTATTGTTTATTGTTTGTTTGTTTATTGTTTAAGGAAATTCTATCATTGCTGTTCATTGTTCTTTAGTTTTAGCAGGTCGCTTTCGTAAATGAGCCCATGAGGTTCAAAAGATTTACCTGACTAAATAAAGGTTGAATGAAAAAAAAAATCCCCTTGTTACTGTAATTCAAAAAAAAAAAATCAATTTATGGGTACAGAGAGATTTATCCATCTCCGGTCGTGTATTACTTTCTAAGGCTGAAGGTCTCTCCAGTTTGGTGTATGCAACTTCTGCCCTTGAGGTTCCCAAGGACATCATTTCAAAAGTGGATAAAACATTGTTTGATTTTATTTGGAAAAAAAAGGTTCATCTAATCCGAAAAAATGTTATGATAAATAAGCTGTGCTCTGGTGGGTTTAATGTATTAGACTTACAGACTCTAAACTCCTCCTTTAAAATTAAATGGATCAAAAGATATCTCTTAAATCCAAACTCTTTGTGGAACTTCATTTCAACACATGTATTTGAAGCATTGGGTGGTTTGTCTTTTATTTTAAGGTGTAATTACAACATTGACAAAATTCCGATCAAACTCTCCAACTTCCACAAACAGCTGTTTTTATGCTGGACTCTGGTTCACAAACACAATTTCTCTCCACACAAATACTATATCTGGAATAACAAAGACATTTGTTTTAAACATAAATCTATTTTCTTTAAAAATTGGTTTGACAGAGGAATAGTTCATGTACATCAGTTATTCAACAAAGATGGCAACACTTACTCTTACAGTGAATTTTTAACTACGTATAACTTTCCAGTACTACCAAAAGAATTTGCAATTGTCTTTGATGCAATTCCATCTGGTGTGAAAATGTTGATGTCAAATCCTGTACACAACAGCACGAACTATTTAACTGAAGAATTATTCATTGGTAACTCTGACCCTTTTTTAAGTGAAAAAACAAATAACAAATGTATTAGAGAATTAATAATTAGAGAATGTATTAGTAAACCTGCTTCTATATTCTTCTGGGATAATTTATTTAATGATATCTGTTGGAAAGATGTTTGGTTGTTACCTAGAAAATACTTTATAACTAATAAGATTCGAGAAGTGTCCCTAAAGATTCTGCATAAATGTTATCCTGTAAACTATATAATCTCCAAGTACCGTCCAAACGTAGACCCAATGTGTTCACTCTGCCACAGCTCTGAGGAGACCATCATCCATCTCTTCTGGGACTGTTCTCATACTCAGCTGTTCTGGAAAGACATTTTCATGTATGTAAATAGAAAGTTAGAAATTGACCTACCATTTGACGCTAAAATTATACTGTTTGGTTTCTTTTGTCCAAATATTTCAAGTAAGAAAGTTTTTGTTGTAAATTTAATACTACTCTTAGCCAAATTTTACATCCACAGTTGTAAATTCTCCTTGCTAAAACCTAGATTTATAGTGTTTTCTAATTATATTTCCTCTTACTTATCTACTTTAAAGTATTGTACTAATGCAAAAGCTTTAAAAACTAAAACAATCTGTAACAAATTTCTGTTGTAAGCTGCCCAAAACACATTTTTGTTTTTGTTTATGTGCCTTTATTCTCTTTTGTGCTATGCATGCCTTAAGTCTCGAGCCATGTTTGACATTGTAAGTGTTTTTTTTGTACTTGTTTTTTTTTATAAAAAAATAAAATAAAATAAAAGGTGCAGCATATGGATGGAGGGAGGGATACGTTGAAGAATGAAGAAGTGGCAGCTAAGCACCGCTTTCTGACTTTATGCAGGTTTTTTATGCAATCATTAAAATTTATTCTTTCTGTATGTGTTGTGTATGTTATGTTTAATTTTGTGGACCCCAAGTCTGTTGAATAAAGTTGATGATGATGAATAAGCGAAGGTACTATTGCAAATTTGTTTTTTATTCTGGCTCAGTGGTTCGGGATTCAGAAGTTATTCTCAAAATTTTTGTTTGATATTTCAGTGGTACTAGTTCTCATTAGTTGCAAAGCATGTTTACATTTTCTCAAACTCACTTTGTTGTGCATATATCAGATAAAATTGCACCTTTAACATGTAATTTTAGCACATTGTTAATGTGAAATATATCTGCAAGGAGTTTTCATTTTCTGTGTTGATTGTATTTGAACTGTATTTATTATTGTTAACACTGCAAAAGTTACATATTTTACCCATGGGTTAAAGCATGAAAAAATGTTTGGACTGGAAAATCTATCCTGGCCACACATAAAAAGATGGAAATCCCTCGTGGTGACGGATAATCTTAAACTCGGTTGACCTGTTGTGTTACTGTAACTTAGACATGTTCAACATTATTTCACTAGAGACTACAAACTGAATTAATCTGCAATCATTTATTTACAGCATGCAGCATCAAAGTAACACTTGTGCAAAAGTAGATACATTTTCACGTTCAGTTCATCAGTGAATGTTCACACAGATAATAATTCATATTTTCAAAACAACACTGGGGCACATATTGGTCAAAGCACAGCATACAGCCACAATTTTGTCCAGTAAAACTATGGCCTCATCTTCACATGGGAGCAACATGCTAACAGGTATGTTACCACTTAGTATGGTGTATTTGATGCGAACACAACCAATAACCCTCTCCACATGGACCCTAAGGTGAGCAATCTGCCGTGTTTCCTCAACATCTTTTGCATCGAGCTGACAGTGTCCTCGTGTGAATGCAGGGATTTTCACTTTTCACAGTTTTTCACAGTTTGCGTACGACACAACAGTGGTGGGTCTCATCAGCAACAATGATGAGACGGACTACAGGAACGAGGTGAGCCGCCTGGCCTTGTGGTGTGGACACAACAATCTCACTCTCTACGTGGAGAAGACAAAGGAGATTGTTGTGGACTTCAGGAAGAGGGATGCCCAACATGCCCCTCTGACCATCAACAGCACCAGTGGAGAGAGTGGACAGCACCAAGTTCCTGGGAGTGCACGTCTCAGAGGACCTGTCCTGGAGCAGGAACACTGCATCACTGGCCAAGAAGGCTCACCAGCGTCTCTACTTTCTCCGCAAGCTGAAAAGGGCTGGAGCTTCAACCCCCATCATGTGCACCTTCTACAGAGGTGCCATAGAAAGTGTCCTGACCAGCTGCATCACTGTGTGGTTTGGTGCATGTACTGCATCCTGCCGCAAGAGCCTCCAGCGCATCGTGAGAGCAGCTGAGAAGATTGTCGGCACCTCCTTCCCCTCACTGCAGGACTTACACAGCAACCGCCTCACTCGGAAAGCCCACTGCATGGCAGGTGATCCCACACACCCACTACACAGCTGCTTCAGACTGCTGCCATCAGGGAGGAGACTGAGGAGTCTCCAGGCTCGAACCAGCAGACTGAGAGACAGCTCTGTTCATCAGGCAGTCAGGATGCTAAACACTCTGCCTGCTCTGCCTCCCCTCCCATTTGAACTGCCTTAACACAAAAAACTTTCTCACACATTACCACACAACACAAAGATTTTAACACTGGACTCTGTGTCATCAAACGGGTTATTCACTAAACTCTCGGTCATGTGCTCATTCAGTTTGCACTACTTCTCATATTTGCACTAATGTTTGTATTACATTACTGCCTATAGTCATACTACTGTTTACATTCACTGTTTACATTTATTAATACTGTTTACATTTATTACTACTGTTTACATTTATTACTACTGTTTACATTTACACTACTTTTATATCTACACTACTGCTGATACATATACAGTATTCTCTGACTAGCCTTATTTAAGGATGCCCAATGTGCCTTATGTGCCTTACTGCATATGCCACTTTGCCTCTATACCAACATCAACTACCTCATACATATACTGTGTACATTAACTCATATGCTGCTTTGCCACTCTTTGCAAATGTCAATGCTAGAACCTTCAGTTTATTTTATAGATATACTTTTTATACTACTATGCAAAAACTCAGGACAGTATTACACTTTTATTATTTCATTTTATGCTTATGTTCATTAAATGTTTAGTGTTTTAGTGTTGGTGTAAATTTTCATACTTTTATACTACTATGCAAAAACTCAGGACAGTGTTACACTTTTACTATTTTATTCATTCATTCATTCAACCTTTATTTAGTCAGGTAAATCTTTTGAACCTCATGGGCTCATTTACGAAAGCGACCTGCTAAAACTAAAGAACAATGAACAGCAGTGGTAGAATTTCCTTAAACAATAAACAATAAACAAACAAACAATAAACAATAGAAAACAAAAGAGAGAAAAAAACAAAAGAAAGTTTTTTTTTTTTTTTTTTAACAAAGTATCAAAAAACTAGCAAAACATTATAAGGTAGACGTATAAAATCAAAGACAGGAACAAATCTGCATTGGTTTTTGCCAGGATTCCAACAGATTCTGAAAACCATTTAGAGAAGTCAAGGTCGAGAGCTTCAGATCTTTTTGTAAGTGTTTGAATGGTTACTGTTGCACCGAGGGACTGAGAGAAACGCAATTTCAATCCTGTGTATGTCCTGTACATATTGCAGTTCTGACAATAAAGTTGACTTTGACTTTTCAGCACACATTAGCCCGACACTGTCACTGATGTCAAATCCACGATCAGCTAACACTATGTCGAAAGGCAGCAACTTTTGAAGCAGGCCACTGTTTTCAGTCACATGTTTGTCACTCGCACGTCCTCCCCATCCATTAGAAATGAAGGAGACAGCTCCCTGCGGTGTGATGCCAACTAGATACTTTAGGGTGTGTTTATGTTTGTAATGGGAGAATGTTTGTGCTCTAGCTTTCAAATGTGATGCTCTTTCTATGCCAATTTCAAAGCAGTCCACAACAACTGCAACACGATTGCCAAAGGCCTCCACAAACTGATGGGGCATGCTGCCTTGCAAACAATGTCTCTCTGGCCAGTGCATCAAAGGGCTGAGGTGTGTAAACATTACACCTATAGTCTTTCTAAATGTGGTGGACACAAGCTTTCGGTTGATGCAGAACAGGTGTGCAATGTGCTGGATTGGCAGATTAATGCCTCAAGCGCATTAAAGTTAGAAGGAGCATCTGAAAATGTAAAAGATTTCTTCCAGGCTGTGGAAGGCAGGGAAGCAGCTGGGCCAGCACACCCATCACAACAACCAAACATGGAAGCCCAGTGTAATACTTGACCATTGCATCATCTTTTAAGAATTGCTCATTCATTTTCTTTTGGGACAGCTCTTCCTTCAGGATCCTGTTTTCCTCCAGTAAGCAATTAATTTCAGCACCTCTGAGGTCCAGCAGTTTTTCAGCACTGTCCTTTAGTGCAGCTTCATCAACCTTTGACCCCACGCCGGTTTCATCCACCTCGGACCTCTGTACACCTTCCACCACGTCGGACCCCTGGGCTGTTTCATCCTCAGAAAAACTCTGAGCAGCGACACCTGGAGGAGCAGTTTCATCCATCTCTGATGTCTGGCTACGCAGATCTGGTGGCATGGCAGGTGCAGTGTTGACCTCTGTGGTTGATTTGTGTCTCTTGGTCCGACGGGCAAATCGGGCAGTGTCCATTGTTTTGACTTCGGTGTGCCCGAGATGTAAAGAGGGTACCCAGTCAGGATCACAATCTAGGAATTCATACGCTGGCTTGCCTAAGAAGAGATAAAAGAACTTGATTAGATGATCTAGCTAGCTAGATAGCCAGCTAGCTGTTTGTGAACGATCCTGTGTTACATATGAGCAGTTTATAAGTTTAATATGATTTAATTAAACCTTACCTGTGTGGAAATGCTTCGAACACACAAACATGTGTCTGGAAATACTGCTGAAAGTGATGTTTGTTCGTCTAACAGCAGACACCCATGCCATAGGCCTACGACATCTCTTTGTTAGCTCAGCAACCTGTGTTCCTCTGTTTTGTTTCCATGCCGGAAAGCTGAAAAAAACGGACTCCATTTAAAATACGGCTCCCCCTGCGATCGTGAGAATGATTGTGACAGTTCACAACACAACAAGCATTCCCCATTTCAGCGTATTTCACGTAGGATCACACAACTACAACTAACCCAAACCCCGGTCACTTCGTATCCTAAACTCCCAGAATGCTTTGCGCGATCCACGATTCCAAGCTCTATAGTTTTTGCAAAAGTGTTTTACATCAGATGCCATTCCTGACACAACCCTCACCATTTACCTGGGCTTGAGACCGGCACAAGAGATACACTGGCTTGTGCTCCCTAGTGGCTGGTTTGCCTACCCCATTATTTAAGATAACCAATTCTTTTTCTTTAATTATCTTTTCTAGAATCCCTCCATTTTGATCATCTTGATCTCCCTATAAAGTGCTATGTGCATTGAAGTCCCCACACCAAACTATATTCCCTCTCCATTGTTCTAGAACTGATTCAAGTTTTAACTTTTCTAATTGTTTACAAGGATTATAATAATTTATAGTTTTAATATTCCCATCATTTGACCAAATTTCTACAGCAATAATTTCTAAGTCTGATATTACCGTAGTTGGACCTGAATAAATTTTATGTTTTCCTTTAAGAATATGGTGCAACCTCCTCCATTACCCTTTATCCTATCTTTACGTAAAACTGAATAACCATGAAGACTAAACTGCAACGATGGTTTGAGCCATGTTTCTTGAATGCATATTATATCTGGTTTTGTGTTTATATTTTAATGAATCCTTTAAATCCTTGACCATTTGCTATTAGACTGCGAGCGTTCCATTGTAATATTAGAATTATGTGATAATTTGAGAAGCCTCAGTTTCAGATGATCCTTCACCATGTCTAAGTTCATCATGGATTTTTTTTCCCCAAGATAAATCTTTGACATAAAAAAATTTGTAGCTGCTTTTACTATGATTTTTATTTTTTCAGTTTTAGTTCTCGTTTGTTCTGAGCAATTTATGATATATGCTAGAAAGGGAATCAATTTTTCTAATGTGATATTACATTGATTATTATCTGCCACTCTTATTTTTTCATTATTTGTTTTTGAAGCAATATTTTTTTCACCTCTTTCACTGCTTCAGCATAAGTAATTTTCTTATCAGTTTTAAAGCTCCCCTGACATCATCTTTGAACTTTCCATAAAATGGCACAACATATATATATTAAGATTGACCTCTGATCGTTTTTGCTAAAACAATGTTAAATGAATGAAAATTCCTCTCAAAAATAGTTTAAAATTAGCGCCATTTTTTTAACATGGTAAATATGGATTTTCCCGTCACGTGATTATGACGTCAGAAAAAGACTCGCCTCAAATGCGCACATTGAATACAATGGAGGAAGATACAAACGCGATCCGTCCAATTTAGCCATTTAAAACTTTATATTTTAGCGGTTTGTCTTCAGAGAAGCCAAAGTTATTTCGAGTAAACAGCAGGTTGTAAAAATTTTTAACTCCTCCAAGTTTTCTCCTACAGGAATCGCTGATATTACTCCTCTTGTTCTTCTTTCTTCCCCAACAATCTTTCTTTCCAATACTTCTTTTTTTACACTGTAATTTTAAAGCCTTATTCTTTTGTTCAGCATTCTTACAAATGATAAGTAGGCTTCCATCCCTTAAAACTTTAACTAGTTATACACCTCTGATAGCTTTCTTTAATGCGTTTGACAAACTGATTGGACTTACTCCAACCCTATCCTGTCCAGCCTTAAATTTTAATATAACTTTACAATCTTCCATCATTATTTTCTTTCTCATTTCAACTCTGTCTTCTTCAACCTCAAGAGATCTTTTACCAGTATTTAGTCCCTTTTTGACTTGTCTCCCCCCTCCCCCTCTTCTATTTTCAACCACAGACCATCCTATATCCATATTTTCATCTTCTAATAACCCCCACTACTACTAGCCATCTTGATCCACTCACAATCCAGATTATATCAAAACCACCTGGATTTTCACTCCTCTCACCCACCTCTGCTGAGTCGTATGGCGTGTCTCCTTCTCGTGCTGGACACTGTCTTGTCCTGTGTCTCTTCATAGACCTTCTTCACTCTTCAGTTTTAAGGCGGATGTGACGTTCCACAACTTCAGGTGGAGAATCTCACTGATTCATCAGACCTGGCAATCATAGTTGCCAGGTGGGTCTGCTTATTACAAGTGACTTTGGGCTTCTTTTTTCTAACGTCGCTCATAAATATTGTGAGTCGTGGGTTGTTTTGAATGTTAAGTCACTTTTTTTGGCTTGTTTTTCTGTCCGAGTGAAAGCAAAAGACGAGTGGTAGGTAGTTTGTCCCTTCACCCCCCCTTCCACAGATTTTACGTCCAGGCGGATGCTTTTTTTTATTCTCACTGGTACTTTATTACATTACTTAGAAAACCATACAATGCCAGGTCTCCACGGCGCTAAGTCTAATATTCATACATGAAAATATACTGTATAGAGTATAGTGTGTATATCCTTCACCACTCGTTACTGAGGTTGAGCAGGGCAGCTAACGTGTACACACGGTCCAGCTGCGGTGTCCAGCTCCCAGCTACTCACTGCTGACTTCTGATGAGTCATGACATATCAAATAAAGGAGGCGCCCTCATGTGGCGTTGGGAAGGTACTACAACCGCAGTTTACAGTTTTATTTTATTGTTTTTATTAACAAACAGAACTACAGAACACTACATAAGCAAAAATATATACAAACTCTCGTGAAGGATATCATAACTACAATTTACAAGCTAGGGGGCGGTTTACAAAATGATGAAAGTTGAGAAATATATATGTATCAAAATACAATTAATGAAAAAGTACACAAGCAGGACAATATCAGAAACTTAAAACAGCAAGTTTTTAGATAACTGTTGTGAGATGGTTCTAGCAATTTTCCAGTTCTTTTAATCTACTTAATGAAGAACAATAGAACTTGAATTTGTTCATGAAACATGGGAAGGAGGGCTTATTATCCCTCCACTTACTACAATGAATGTGGTACTTTGCTATAAGGACGACTATATTTATGGCATCGGAGTAAGCTGAGCTTAAGTTGTCTACATAAAATAAAATGGCATCAGTATCAAATGAAGGAATGTTGAGTTTTAGATTAATCCAGTTTGTGATGTCAGTCCAAAAACTTTGAGAATATTGACATGAAAAAAACAAATGCTCAAGGGATTCACCTTAGGATTTACAAAAGGTACACAAATCAACCTCAAATTTAAATCTTCTGTGCAGAAACATGGCTACGGGATTAATCTTATTTCTTATTATAAATGGTTTTCTTTCACTTTAGGAGATACTGGCCATTTGATGAATTTAGAATGAGCAGGTCTCCATGGTCCCATGATTTATATTTGGACGTTTCTTGAATTAATTTTTGTTATAATCGTAATAAATCGTTTGTCTCATACATTCATTGATCATACCCTGATGCATGCTCAATAATCCAGGTAGAAAAATCTAAAAAAGCTAAATCTGGTCCTCTGGACATTCAAAAAACAAAACAAAGCAAAAAAATTGTAGAAACGTTTCATCTTTCGTCCGAAATACTTCCTCAGTCTGAGATGCTGTATTCAGCTCAGTCTTATAAATAGCACCCTCCCACAGTGCATCAACCAGTTGGCTGATGACAGCTGAAACCAGCTGCTCACATGCTCAAGGAGGACCATCAGCCTAACGATGGATCGTTAGCACCCTGATGGTTGTTTGCTATTTACAAGAGGGCTGAGTGATACTAGCAATAGCAGCATTGTAAGAGGGGGACAGCTGAACCCGGAGGCCTCCACCCATTTAATGATGGACGTTTCTTTTCGCAAAGATGGCCTCCTTTACTCCTCTCTCAAACCATCGTTCCTCTCTATCAAGGATGTGAACATCTTCATCCCTGAAAGAGTGACAGCTGACCTGGAGATGAGTGTAGACCGCAGAGTCCTGACCTGATGATGTTGATCTTCTGTGCTGGGCCATCCTTTTGGCCAGTGGCTGTTTAGTTTCCCCGATATAAGACTGATCACAGCCCTCCTGACACTGAACAGCATACACAATATTACTCTGTTTGTGCCGGGGGACTGGATCTTTGGGATGAACCAGTCTTTGCCGTAATGTATTTTGGGGTTTAAAAGCCACTGGGACGTTGTGTACAGATAGTACAGATACGCTGCGTCAAGACCTTTTTTCGTTCGACTGCCCCTAGTGGTCTGGAGCACTTCCGTTGTAGCTTTTTCTATTTGCAGCCGTCTTTTTAAATTTGCAGCCATCTTTTTTAATTTGCAGCCGTCTTTTTTTATTTGCAGCCGTCTTTTAATTTGCAGCCGTCCTTTTGCAGTTCGTTCTTTTTTTGCAGCATGTTTAATTTTTTGTAGCGCTTATCTCTTCTTGCAGCGCGTTTGCACCCCTCGGCCACCGTAGACTAACCATGAAAGATGTACCTCTTCTGGTGTAAGTTGAACTAGATTTTTACAGAAGCTCTCATATTAAAAATCAAAGCACCACCTAGTGGTCAAATATAAAAATCTAACATTTGGTAATAAAGGTACAAAGAAAAAACATTACTGAAAGGGATGCGTAATAGACCTTTTACCAGTTGACGTCATCACGCACAGCTCGCCTGAAACGAGCGTTCTGATTGGACGGCAAAAAGCCCTAACCGGATTCAGGGGCTAAGCAAGGGGTCGATGAGCTTCGTAATGATAGCGAGTTGTAATTTAGAAGCTTGTTTTCTTAAAATAGTGAACAACCGCTGGTCAAAATGCCTGAACATTGTGCCGCGGACACGAGAGGAGGAAACCGCACGCCCATACACATTGTCTTAGACAGGGTTGCTTTTTTGGCTACAGATGAACCGTGCGCGCGGGGCTGCCTGGCCTGCACCTTCACCCAGCCAGGAGCCACTAAGTCCCGGCTACACCTGATCCAGTGCGCCCTGGAGGTCCAGAACCGGCTGGACCCAGCTAGGAGCCACTAAGTCCTGGCTACAGATGAACCGTGCGCGCGGGGCTGCCTGCACCTAAGTCCCGGCTCAAAAAATCATGCATTTACTGGTAGCTTAATGATTTTAGAAGATTCGGTTAACGGTTGGCTTATCAAACGTTTTGACATTCCACTCACCTGCTCTTCAGTGGGGCCGAAGGAAGAATCTCCTTGCATGTCGCAGGTCGAAACAGGCAGAAACCCCACACACGCAGCGGAGACCGAAGAACAACGCGGTCTCGTCGAACTAGCTAGCTGCTGCTAGCTTAGCAGCTGTCCAGTAGCATTCCGCTGCGGGAGATCGTTCTCCGCCCTGTCTGTTTCCCATATCCAAGATGTAATGTAGGAACGTAATCCACGGAGCTTGGATCATTAATGTCCATGCCAGATAAAAAACGCACACACGTTGATGCTTCGTGCCGGGGTGAAATCCTGCCTGTACCGGCCGGCGGTGGTACTGGTTTGCTCCACATCTTCCTTCTTTTAGTCGCTCTACTCGACTTTCCCAGAGGGACGTTGTAAAACGAACAAGTCTCACCTTCTTCTTTTACTCGTTGAAGTTGCCTGGAACAATTATAAACACAATAAAAGTCTTATTTCTCCATCGCGACCGTTGCCAGTAACGACAACGTACCCGTGCTTCCGGAAAATTCTGGAAAAATGCGAGTGCGCATGCGCGATGACGTCAACTGGTAAAAGGTCTATTTTTATGAGATAAAAAAAAAAGGTTATTATTCAGTTAAACTGCTTTTCTCTGATGTGGATCCCCATGTGTTTGTTTAAATTTGACATATATCCAAACCTTTGTCCACAAAGATCACAAACAAATGCTTTCTGTCCTGTGTGAACTATCATGTGCTTGTTTAAATGTGACTTCTGTCCAAACCGTTTGTCCACAAAGATCACAAACAAATGCTTTCTGTCCTGTGTGAACTATCATGTGTTTGTTTAAATGTGACTTCTGTCCAAACCTTTGTCCACAAAGATCACAAACAAATGCTTTCTGTCCTGTGTGAACTATCATGTGTGTGTTTAAATGTGACTTCTGTCCAAACCTTTGTCCACAAAGATCACAAACAAATGCTTTCTGTCCTGTGTGAACTATCATGTGTGTGTTTAAAGTTGACTTCTGTCCAAACCTTTGTCCACAAAGATCACAAGCAAATGCTTTCTGTCCTGTGTGAACTATCATGTGTGTGTTTAAAGTTGACTTCTGTCCAAACCTTTGTCCACAAAGATCACAAGCAAATGCTTTCTGTCCTGTGTGAACTATCATGTGTTTGTTTAAATTTGACTTCTGTCCAAACCTTTGTCCACAAAGATCACAAACAAATGCTTTCTGTCCTGTGTGAACTATCATGTGTGTGTTTAAATGTGACTTCTGTCCAAACCTTTGTCCACAAAGATCACAAACAAATGCTTTCTGTCCTGTGTGAACTATCATGTGTTTGTTTAAATGTGACTTCTGTCCAAACCTTTGTCCACAAAGATCACAAACAAATGCTTTCTGTCCTGTGTGAACTATCATGTGTTTGTTTAAATGTGACTTCTGTCCAAACCTTTGTCCACAAAGATCACAAACAAATGCTTTCTGTCCTGTGTGAACTATCATGTGTTTGTTTAAAGTTGACTTCTGTCCAAACCTTTGTCCACAAAGATCACAAGCAAATGCTTTCTGTCCTGTGTGAACTATCATGTGTGTGTTTAAAGTTGACTTCTGTCCAAACCTTTGTCCACAAAGATCACAAACAAATGCTTTCTGTCCTGTGTGAACTATCATGTGTGTGTTTAAATTTGACTTCAGTCCAAACCTTTGTCCACAAAGATCACAAACAAATGCTTTCTGTCCTGTGTGAACTATCATGTGTGTGTTTAAAGTTGACTTCCGTCCAAACCTTTGTCCACAAAGATCACAAGCAAATGCTTTCTGTCCTGTGTGAACTATCATGTGTGAGTTTAAATTTGACTTCAGTCCAAACCTTTGTCCACAAAGATCACAAGCAAATGCTTTCTGTCCTGTGTGAACTATCATGTGTTTGTTTAAAGCTGACTTACATCCAGACCTTTGTCCACAAAGATCACAAGCAAATGCTTTCTGTCCTGTGTGAACTATCATGTGTGTATTTAAATTTGACTTCTGTCCAAACCTTTGTCCACAAAGATCACAAACAAATGGTTTATGTCCTGTGTGAACTATCATGTGTCTGTTTAGATGATCATTTCTGTTAAATCTTTTTCCACAGTCTTTACAACTAAATGAGGTCTGTCTTGACTGTCTTTTCTCGACTGAGCCTCCAGTTTTCTTCACTTCAACACATTCCTTGACAACCAAACAACTTGAAGACATCACTGACTGACTTGTCTTGTGAAATTGTTTCCCATGCTCAGTGAAGCTGCAAGATTTGTTGACAGTGTTTACGCCTGACTCAGGAGCTCTGCTCTTCTTCCAGTCTTTGTCACCGTCTTCAGGTTCTGACCCAGAGTCTGATAAGTCTTTTAGCTGAGAGTCAGAGTCATTCACATCATCACCTTCATCATCCTCACTGACTTCAGTCTCTGAAGAGCTGCAATCATCTCCATAAGTATTTAGATCTGGGTTCCTGGTAGTCTCTGCTCCTCCACAGTCCTCTCCACCAGTTGATGCTTTCATCTGGTCAGCTGAACTGCTGGTTGGAAGATCTTCCTCTTTTACTTGGTGCTGATGAAGCTGTAAAAATAGATGTTTCTCTTCATCTTCCTCACTCTTCAAAGGAACAGCAGTGAATGCAAACCCGGGGTCATCAGTCTCTGTTTTCACACAAAACTGCTCTCCCTCTTGACTGGTCCACAGTTCCTCATCTTCCTCCTTTATGTTGAGGGTCTCTGGATCCTGTTGATCCACCCCAAGCATCTGTACTTCAGGAGCTTCTTTAATCAGAACCATCTGCTGAACATCTGCAGGGACCACAGAAAACGTGAACATCAGGCACAATTATAACTTTAAATTCACACATACAGCGATGCTTGAAAGTTTGTGAAGCCTTAAAACTTTATAAATTTCTGCATAAAAATGAACTAAAACATCAGATTTTCACACAAGTCCTAAAAGTAGATAAAGAGAACCCAGTTAAACAAATGAGTCAAAATTTTTATACTTGGTCATTTATCGAGGAAAATGATCCAATATTACATGATTTTTCCTGAGATTTTTCAAGCTGTTTTATCAATAATGCACAAAAATAAATTAAATATTGACGAGAGCATGTAGTGTTCACATGAACTAAGTTTGAATTTATATCCATAGCCATTGTGAGACAAACTGCCTCAACTGTACTCGTCAATGTCTGAAAGTAAACTAACAACTTGTAATTGTTACCAATAAAAACAACTGATTTTGCTTATTTATAACAAATTATAGTGTAAACTTTTGGTGGTGAATGATGCATATTTAGAGGTTTGTTTTATAATACAGTAATAAATAGTTACAACGATCACAAAAAAAAAAAAAAAAACTTTACAGAATTGAGCAATGCTTTAAAAGGCCTGTCTCAAATATATGTAAACTGTGAAATTATTTTTGGAGGAGACCATTATATGGTAATGGACAAATGTATTGATAGATGTCAAATCAAATATGCAAAATCATCATTACAACTCCATTTTGTTTGAATTTTGTAATGAGTTCAAGTTGAATGATACATGGCACACTTTACATCCAGAGGCACAACTTTTTAACTGGTTTAAAACCAGATGGAACAATTCAATCTAGACTAAACTTTTGGCTTGTATTAGATATTACACATGGCCTAGAAGTTAACTCTACTAACTCTGCTGCACCACTTACTGATCACTGTATCAATAAACTCACTTTAACTCCCACAAATGCACAAATGCATGCCAAAGGATTTGGGAAATTCAGTTTGAATCTCCTTAATCATGACCACTTTTGTCAGGACATAAAAAGAACAATCGTTGATTTAAACAAAGACTCATCACTATCAAATTATAGAGTGAAGTGGGATCACTTAAATATAATTCTCAAATTTAAATGTAATTTGTCAAATTTCAAGTCAACTCAGCAAACAAAGAGAAGCTGACATTGTAAGAGAAATTCATGACATTCATTTACTAAACGAAGATGACAAATGACAATTGATCCTCCTACACTCCTAACTAGACAATATTTACATCAACAAAGCCAAAGAAGCCTACATCCTGTCAAAAGCAAAAGGGACAGAAGGGGGGTAAAGATGTTCAGCATATTTCTGTAGACTAGACAAAAAGAAATGGTAACAATTAGGGGTGTAACGGTACCCTAAAATCACATGTTGGTTCAGTACAGTTTCAAGGAGGGCTTGGTTCTGTAAAATTTCGGTAAAAAAAAAAGAGAGAAAATAAAGACTTACAAAATGTTTATTTCGAAAATTTGCCAAGTAAACAATACGTTTGTATAAAAATAAATAAAAGCAACCCATTTGGATGACATTTTAAATAAACTATACTAACAATAATAAAAATCTTGAGAAATACATTAAAGACCGTGTAAAGTGAAATTAAATGTGTGTTTTTAGTTTGTCACATGGCATAAATATGTGTTATTAATCACCCATATAAATCTGACTGATTAAAAACGTTGTTTTCCTTATAAAAGAGGTGCAGGTGGCAGCTCGCTCCAGCAGCAGCCTGGGTTTGTTCTGACTCCCTCTTGCATCTCAATGTGGGTGCCCTGACCATGGGAAGATGCAGGAACGACGCATAATTGATTAGCTAGCTAACAATGAACAAAATATCTATGCTATTGCTATCTGATGCTATCTGCGATTCGCGAGTGAATGGCTCCACCCATGCGAAGAACAATTTATATGACTGGAGCTGCAGGGGGCGGGGCTATACTAATGAGGACCGCATGACGAAACGCGGTCCCGTTTAAACCACGCCTAAAAAATCCTGAAACACACATATCTTTATACACAGTTTCATCTATAACTCCAAAATTAATTGAGCTACAATTTTGAGACTTTTTACTCATTTACAACATTACAATTATGACATTTATAATGTTTATTTAAGAAAATATTGAAATTCACTTTACACGGTCTTTAACAGTCAGAACCAGAACAATAAGCAGCAACTGACTGTATACAATCTAACTCATCCAGTTTTAATTTTTTTGGCCAAAAAGACCAACTTGTCCACATTTTCTAAAGCACAGATCTAGTTGCAGTGAATATCTCCAGCGGTGGAGAAAACCGCTCACTAACAACAGTACTGTATTTTCCGCCGTACATGTCGCATCACCCTTTAAGATGCATCAGTCCAATTATTTCCAATAAAGTAGAAAAATCCATAAACATGTCGCACCGCCATATAAGTCGCATCTATTATGCGTGACGCATAATAGATGCGACTTATACGGCGGTGCGACGGTGTTGACAGCTGACAACACGGAAATCTTGGCCGGTGTTTTGCCAAAAATGGATTGGCTGCCAAATGGCCACAGGCGTGTGCAGGGAAGGACTTCAACAAGATTAACACTTAAAAACAATTATTTGTTTGCTGAAAATTATAGCACAGGTGTGTCTGAGCTGAACTTTTCCTTAATAAATGCACATAATGGTCAAATCAGCTGAATTTAAAAAAAAAAGAAATACGGTAGTGTCGTTGCCTCGGTTCTGAAGCGTGGACGCGCAGCGAGCGGAAACGCTGCATTTCTTTGAAATTTAACAAGATAATCACCTAAAATTTTTTGTTTGCTGACATTACAGTAAAGGTGTGTCTCAGCTGAACTTTTCTTAATAGACCTTTTACCAGTTGACGTCATCGCGCATGCGCACTCGCATTTTTCGAGGATTAACCGGAAGCTAGGGCTAACGTGTTAGTGTTTTCAGTACTGCTGACGGTCGCGATGGGGAAATATGACTTTTGTTGTGTTTAGAATTGTTCGAGGCAACGTAAACGCGTAAAAGAAAAAGGTGAGACTTGTTTGTTTTACCAAGTCCCTCTAGGAAAGTCGAGTAAAGCGAGTAAAGGAAGGAAGATGTGGCTTCAAGCGCTTCGCCGGCAGGACTTCACCCCGACAAAAAACAGTAAAGTGTGTAATCGACATTTTTTATCTGGCATGGCCATTAATGACCCAAACTCCGTGGATTACGTTCCAACATTACATTTTGGATATGGGAAACACACAAAACAGAGAACAACCTCCCGCAGCAAAACAACATGCTACTGGACAGTTGATGAGCTAGCTAGTTCTACAACTCATACCGAAAAACTAGAACTACTAGGCCTCGCTGTACCACAGTCCACTGCCTGTGTTGAAGTTTCAACATGCGACATGCAAGGACATTCTTCCTTCAACCCCCCTGAAGAAATAACAGGTGAGTGAAATGTCATCAAACATGCAGCTGTATAAAAATGAACAGACCACTGCACTGTTAGCCTGTTATCATTTGAACTATTTCTGGGTTGAAAAAAATGTAGTAGTTTCCACAAGACAAACATGTTTTTTATAACATTATTTGATGTCTGACGTTACTGCATCTTTGAAAACATTTATGCCATTTATCTGTTTCTGTAAGTAAATAGCCCGGTTTTGCTCTGAGCATCTGTGACATGCTGTCACAGAAAAAAAGGAGCATTTATCCTGTCATCAAACATATACCGATAGTGATGGAGATGTTCAATATTTATCATCTAAAACTAATTACTCTGACCCAATAATTATAACCCAGCTCACTTATATCAAATATTCTCTGTTCCCTTTAAACACTTATATTTGATAGTACAAACATGTTGTTTGCTTTTCTCTGATACAGAAAAGACAGTCTTCTAGCCTTGACAATGTCTGGATAAGATGTTCTTGTAGGATCAGAAACACGACTTGTTTGTTTTATCTGTAAGACGTCAGAGCTTGTCAAACTCCACCTGCTTCTTGTTTAAATAGCTTGTCATGTCCAGTACAATTTGGAATTGTGCAGGACAATGTATTTGAGACCAAACTAAGTTTCAAAAGACATTAAAAGCCATTCCCCTTTGCAAAGTTGTTTGTCTGATTTAACACTGTTCTCTTGTTTATACTTGTGTGGTTTTTATTAAGGTAACAGGGGTTTAAAATCCCCATCATTTTGGTGCCGAAAACCCATTCTCCCCACACCTGCTCCTGAAGACCTCTGAACGGAGCGCAGCTGCGAGGCACGGTAAATATGACAGAAAGTCCAGTGATTGGGTTTGTCTCTGGCCAGCTTCCTCTGTCCATGGTGCGGTCAGGGTCGGGTTGCCGGAGATTTCCAGACATCCACACAGGTCAGCAAGAAATGTGAGTGTTAAATAGTGTTTGTTGATATGTCGTTTTTAAAACAATTTGAGTACAGTAACAGGAACTATCACCCTGAGCCGATGATTTGAAATTATGAATGAGGTGTCTGCTTTTCGATAACTAGGCGAATTTTGCGCTCACGCTAGTTGGCAGAACCAAGATTTCTGTGATTTATAAGCGAGGGCAGCCAAAAACACGCCAAGACCAGAAATGTGAGGCTGGCTGCCAGACCTTTAAATTGGACGTTTAGTGTGTCCGGCCAGGCGAGAAGAGACATTAAGACAGGAACGTTTATTTTTATATTTGCGCGTCATTATGTACTGTATTTGTTTAGTCTTTTTATGTGTATGTTTGTTTCTGGAGCCCTGCACCTCTGCTTTTTCTTCCTCCCATTTTCTTGTGTGTGTGCATGTGTAGCTCGGCTCCTGTCTGTTATCTGTGGGCCTTCACCCCCCCCCCCACCCGAGCTGAGCCTGCAGCCTGTTTTCTGTTCTCTGAGAGTGAATGTGCAGGTACTTGGTTTTTGTGTCTGAGAAGTTGCTGTTTTGGAGGTGATTTCTGGATCTAAAAAGTTTTTCCAGTTTGACATTGATTTGCTCACATATATTAATAATTACTGTACACAAAAGGTTGTCTGTCTAAAAGGAAAAAGAAAAGAGATAGACCTTTAGTCAGAAAAAAAAAAAAATGTGGCTGAATGAATCAGAGAGACAAAGCATCTGAATAAGTTTTTATTTTATTTTAAAACAAGTACTCTAGTGGCCTTGGACGGATGCAGCTGCGTCTGCACATCCTCCAGATAAACTTGGCAAACTTGTTGTTTTGCTAAGTGACAAAACAAACAGTTTCAGCTGTTTTATCCTTCATTATGAAATGTTAGTTTCAGAGCAGAAACTAACAACCTTCCCTCCCCCCCCCTCCCCCCGACCTCCACCCCAC
>JBBPBX010003077.1:13888-32854 GCA_038048925.1 Garcialebias charrua | reverse complement strand
CCCACCCCCTCCTTCCCCGTCTGTGTGAGAATTTATACTGTATTTACTTACAAGAAAAGTACTGTGCTAACAGAGAGGCAGTACTAATGAAACATACATAAATAAAATAAAAATAAACATAAATATGGCACGAGCACTAAAGTTGATGTTGAGAAGTAGATTTTTATTTAAATAATTTTACAAACCAAGAACTTTGACTGACTTGCTTGGAGAATTCTCGGTGGATCTGTGAACACACATATACAAATTATTACTTTCCTACTTCAGCATTCCATTTAAAACGTGACTGAGAGAGGATTGATTGCAAACATTTCCCATTGTATTTTTCCTGCTATTAAGAACAGTTATAAAAGGTTACATAATCATCTCTGATTTACAGGACCTAATAACTTATGGTTAAATATAAAATAAATATTTAAATACTTTTTTTTAAATCATGAATGTAGCCGAATGCGACAAAGAGACTTTAGTAGTTGATCAATCTAGTTTATAAAATTCTAATCCAAATACTTTAGGTTTTAAAGGCTTAACAACGTTAAATTAGGACGTTTTAACGGTAGGCCTGGCGCCCACATCAGCGGTCCGATTTAATAAAATTTTAGCGAGAAAGACTCCAAATTGTTTCGCTGAACCAAGCGGACAGATCCGTTTTTGTCATGAAAATCTGACGAAGAAAGATCCGATTTTACATAATCCAAAAATTACGTTTTTTATCGGAAATGAAAGCTAAGCTAATGCTAACGGAGCCGCCAGCTAAAAGCTTCGTCCGTCCGAAGACAGTGCAAATGCCGTTGTACTGTGAAACCAAACGTTTCTAAATTGTTTTCTCTGCAAAAAGAAACTGAGAATTCGCTTACCAATTTTTATCGAAATAGTTCTGTCGAAAAAGCTGAATGATGACGAGGCAAGAATTCAGGAGGCCTTGTTGTCATGAGAACTTTGATACAATGTTGCCAGATCTCGCGACAGAAGCAAGCGACCAGCCCAAAACAAGCCCAAAACGAGCCCAACTGGCAACCCACCCCATTGTGTAAAACTAGGACCGTTTTTAACCAGTATAAACATACATTTGTTATGGCGTTGCATACAAACGGAAGAAAAAATTATGCTAAACACTTTGTAGCCACTCTAGAACATAAAGATACATTTTGCATATTTATACAGATTAACCCCATTACAGTATACCTCTGGGACTCATTTGAGATCTGAATTTTAAATGAAGAGTGATGACAACACTTGACAATAACAACAATAGACATTCATGGAAGCTGCGTACAACTTAGTAAAAATAAACTAAAAAATTGAACAGCTAACCATGCTAAGTATGCGCCCTTTTCTCCCATTTTTTAATTATATTATTTCCCCATATTTCCCCACTTATTGGAGCTAATTTTAGCGTGGTCTTGTCACTAGACGAAGAATAAAGTGAAATGAATAACAAGCCCAAATAAGCGACTTTACGTTAATCGTAAGCCCAGGTAACCACAATAAGCGACTACAGAAAACAAGGAGCCCAGAGTAGCTTATGATGAGCGGACTTGGCAACTATGCTCAGTCACCTGTGATTATCTGAGGGGGACAGACAAGTAACATTCATGAAACAAAAACAGTTTTATCTTGGTCATCCAGAGAGGTTCAGTTCATGTTTTCAGATTCTGAGTAGGGTCTGTTACTGCGAGGTGAAGTGAAGTTGGGAGGAACTGGATGTTTTTATAGCAGTCGCATAGGATGTTGATAAAACACGGATTATTTTTGGATTTAATGCAAAATAAATGGGAAGTAGAGCAAGTATTACCGGTATACTGCATTGAATTACAATTATTGACTATTTAAACTTTTATAATAAGCCTGTTAATTTAAATTAACAACCATAATCAGATCAAAATTAAGTTTAGGCATTTTAGGATAACAAGTCTTAGAAAAATTTTGCAGAAATTTATTTTTAAAAGTTTAACTAAATTGATAAAACTTTGACACTTATAAAGAATAAAAAAAATATCTATATATATTCTTGTCAAATAGATTTTTGACTGGATTGTAAGTTGAAACGCTCAGTTTAAATTCATCATTTTTAAATGATTTTTGCATACATTGAAAATGTTTTATCAATTTTAAAGAGCTGTTACACAGTTAAATAGATCATAAGTGCTGTTTCCTTTTAAGAGTTATATAATGTGACTGAAATGATTAATAATAAAAATGCTTTATTAGGAGTAACTTTTCAGCAAGTAGGTTAAATGCGCACAAGAATCCAGCCAGCTCGCCAGTAATAAAAGACACATTTCACTGTTAAAACCTAATTTTGATATTGATTTGCATAAATTATGACCATTAATGGCAAAAAGAGGTCTGGTATATTTGAACGGGAATTAGAATAACATATCATTTGACCATACAATGCATAATCTTTGACAGCAGTAAGAAGGGTTGTTTTTATTCGAACAGATTGGGGCTGTGTATACAGTAATAATAATATGGAAGATTAAAACGGAGCCCATGCTTTAACTTTTGATAAGTAAACCACTGAAAAGTGGTAAAATTTCTAGTTTCAGGTTAAATTGACAATTTTACTCATACGTAAATTAATGATTTTAGATCTGTTATGCAGATCAGATTAAAAGGATGCCTCTGTTGAAAATTCACTTTTATGTAAATGAACATTTTAAAATTCCATTGTGCAAACCAGACTTGCAGAGGTGGCTCTATTCAAGGTAAATGCTTATAACATGATTACTTTGAACCTGGTTTGTTAAGGATTTTTACATTTTTCTATTTTCTCATTTTTTATTTATTTTAGAAGCAGCCTCGCAATGTTTGTGGAGCGGAAACCGTAAGTCTGAAAGACCTCACGACACTTGCAGAAACACATAGGTAGTAGTACATACAGTACATTAAGATAGGACCATGTCAAACACACATGCAGCGTCTGAATTTTTGAATCACAAACTACTGTGGTTATTTGTTGGATCGGATCAGATTCAATATTTGGGGCATGTCCGGAACTGGCTCACTGACTTCACCGAGAACACCAAGGCTGGACTCCCAGGCTGCCCTGCTCAAAATAAACATTCGAGGGGCTTAAAATACTATGGCACTGAACGGGGGCGGTGCACTGGACTTTTATCCAAGCAATAGACTGTCCACAAAGACTGTCCACAAAGACTGTCCACAAAGACTGTCCACAAAGTTAAGATGAGAGACTGTCAGCAAAGCAAAGGCAAAGATTTTGTCAAAAAGGTCATCAAAGGTCATCAAACACACATGACCAGAATATGCGGTCACTGGATGCTCTGACAAGAGTGGTCTGAGCACATTCTCCAACAAGAAAATGAGAACAGGTCCTGAAGTCACCCACGCCAACTGTCCAGCTGAAGGTCATGCCCCCCGTATGGATCTGTGAAGATCTGTCAATAATCCTGGTATCGTATTTCAAAACTGCAGTCTGCTATGATTAATTTTATTTAATGAAACACATTCTCATGATATGGCCTGCTAGAGCAAGGCCACAGAATTTGTAGTTTATATTGTACAGTACTTGTGTGGGTCTGACGACTTATTTTTCCACTTCCTGTAACTCCGTGATGAAACAGATGATGATCCCAGCTCATAACCCTGAAACAAGTTAATGTTTATATTTTCTTTTGCAGATTAAATTTGTGTCTCCACAAACCTTCATGCAAAAGTTTTGTGGAGCTGAAGGAAGGATAGCAATTGTCCTTGAACTGTGGGCATTTTGGTTGGTCTGGTTTTCCACAAAGGAATTGATTAAGACATTTTTAGAACAATTTTTATAGCTTTATGCTTGAGATCTTAGATTATTTATACCATACCACTTTATTTATAGAGCACTTAGGCTGACGCGGGCCAACCAAGGTTCTGTACGATAGAAACAAGCCAAGCAGACAGTGAAAACAGAAGGAAAAACAAAACAAAAACGAAAACAAATTATATAGAAAAAGCAACAGAAACTAGCTAATATAGTGAACAGTGTATATTACAGAGAGGATCAAAACAAATCACATCATGTTAAAGTTGGAAGAATAAAAGTGGGTTTTTAATCAAGACTTAAAGGCTGTGAGTGAGGGAACCTGCCTGACACTCAGTGGCGATATATAATAATGCAATAAGGGAATATTAGGAGGTGTTCCTAGAAATAACTAATAATAATAAAGAATATATCACTAATAACATTAATGAAGGCTCATAAAAGGAAACAGCTCATTCATTGATTAGATGATCAGTTATACAAAAAATAACTTTTTAGATTTTTATATTCGAAAGCATAGCCATTTAAAGGATAATTTAAGAAGCACGTTGTACTGTAGGATGAATCAGATAAACCTACAAACCACATTTCTTTGGTATATGTCGTTTAATTAACAGGTATTTATTTTTAACAGATCCAAAGAGAAAAAAGATGGGGGACGCCCTGGAGTTTTGGATCTATTCAAAAGGTTGATTTGAAAGGTTGATTTTGAAATGTGGTGGTTCTATATTTTTAAAACACGACTGACTCTGACTATAGACTGGACTTATTTTGAGCACATGAACCACAGTTTTTATTGTAAATTCTATATGTATATATGTATGCATGTCTATATGTATGTCCGTCTATATGTATATATATATGTATGTCTATATGTATGTATGTCTGTCTGTACGTATATGTCTGTCTATGTCTGTATGTATGTTTAGACTTTTTCCACAGACTATGAGAAAGGTAAAGTATTTTAGGTGAGTATAAGACGTCTCCGTCTCCTGCTACTCATTTTGATGATCATGCTAATTAAGAATAACTTACTAATGTATGTACTAATACTAATGTACTTACTAATTAAAATAACCTCAAATCAGAGTGAGTGATTACTCATTTTCACTGAAGAATGAAATCATTTGTTGTTGTGTTGTTTTTTTGCCATTAAATACAAATGTTTTAGATAGTAAGAATGGAATTTTATTTTATGTTTAAAGAAACAATTATTATTATAGCCAATTACAGAATTTAGTTTAAGTTAAGTTAAGGAGTTACCCACAGTTTGACCTTCCCCAGACCACAAATGGCTCATGGGATCCGAAGGCCTTAGTTTTATTTGACAAATTGCAAGTTTTTTGGTGTCCAGTTCTCCTCTCAAAAAGACTACAGGTTTCCGGAACTCCTTCAGGGGGAGTTGCCAGTGATGTCAGTGAATCCCGCCTTGACTCGAGGTCCTGCTAGGGACGGCTGAAGACGAGGGTGGACGGGACCCCTACAGGTGGAGGAAAGGACACGTCATCTTCTCGAGAGAAAAAGCAGCAGCTGTTACATCTGAGTGACCGGTGCTCCCCTGAAAAGGAAGTTTGGAACGATCGCTGAGCCAGATTTTGAGATGGATCTGGTCAGAGCAAAGCTCCCCACTTTGTGGCTTGACTACACTATGCCACACACAATTCAGGGTTGCGACCTGCTACTGTGCCCGCAATTCATGCCTGAATAGACTAAACAACAGACAGCTGGACAAGACTGAAGCCATCAAACTGCCTGATGCCCTCCACCCACAAGGCGCACAAAAAGCTCTCCCCAAAGAAAAGAATGAACTTTGACAGAAACCCAAGAAGGAAAAGACTTGAACAAAAAGCTCTCCCCAAAGAAAAGATGAACTTTGACTAAAACCCAAGAAGGAAAAGACTTGAACAAAAAGCTCTCCCCAAAGAAAAAAAATGAACTTTGACAAAAACCCAAGAAGAAAAAGACTCGCACAGAAACTCACAGAAGAGGAAGACTTGAACAAAAGCTCCCCCCCAGAAGAAAAAAAGACTCTTCTCCCCCCCCAGGATGAAATGAACTTATTCCACACACAAAGAACTTCCCCCCCCCAGATGAGATGGACTTGGACCCAACAATGAAAAACTGGACTTATTCCACACACAAAGAACCCCCCCTCCCCCCAGATGACATGGATTTGTGCCCAACAATTTCTGCCACAAACAAATCCCCAAGGAACAGAAAGAACGTGTTCTGAAAACGGGGCACTCCCTCCCCAGGAAAGACACTGAAATTACCCTCCCACACCAAAAACAAAAAAAGAAAAAAGGGATGGATGCTGTGAAGAAGAATGGTTGATCTATTTCATTATGCTGTGAAGAAGAATGGTTGATCTATTTCATTTTTTAAGTTCAAACCGGTTGTTTTTACTTTCCTGGGCAATAGTTGATATCAAAGAAGTTTCAAACTTATTTTATTTTTGTGCCCATAAAGGGCTATTTTGTTGTGTGTTTGAGAATTATTTCCCACATCTTTGAAAGTGTATAAGTTCCATTTAATTGTTTAACACAACAAATTAGATTGGTTCTTTTCTTTTTTTGGTTAAAACAAATTAGATTGGTTCTTTTTATTTTAAAACCAATTAAATAGCTTATTTCTTTTATTTGTTTAACACAAATAGATTAGTTCCTTTATATATATATATGTTTCTTCTCAAAAGTTCTATTTCTTTGGAAAAACTTAGTTTTTGTGGGTAACTAGACTAATCCCTGCTAAATATATTATTCCTTTTAAAACTTTTGACATAAGCCATAAAGTGAGACCATACTCATTGCAAAATTCTCCTCAAAATCTTTCTTTCTCTCAAACATTGAAATAAGTCATGAAATATGACAATCAACAGAGTTCTCCAAAACTTTATAATCTCTCAAACCATCCTAAAAAAGGTGATTCTGCATGTTCAGGGCGTTACTGTGGGGGCACGGGACGGTGGTGTGAGTTTTTGCCTCTAATTAGAAATTCGGCCTCAGAGGTTGTTTTCCGCACCGCTCACCTGATTGATAATGATCAGTTTATATATGATAAAGAGGATGAAATGATGGAGATGTTCAATATTTATCATCTAAAACTAATTACTCTGACCCAATAATTATAACCCAGCTCACTTATATCAAATATTCTCTGTTCCCTTTAAACACTTATATTTGATAGTACAAACATGTTGTTTGCTTTTCTCTGATACAGAAAAGACAGTCTTCTAGCCTTGACAATGTCTGGATAAGATGTTCTTGTAGGATCAGAAACACGACTTGTTTGTTTTATCTGTAAGACGTCAGAGCTTGTCAAACTCCACCTGCTTCTTGTTTAAATAGCTTGTCATGTCCAGTACAATTTGGAATTGTGCAGGACAATGTATTTGAGACCAAACTAAGTTTCAAAAGACATTAAAAGCCATTCCCCTTTGCAAAGTTGTTTGTCTGATTTAACACTGTTCTCTTGTTTTTACTTGTGTGGTTTTTATTAAGGTAACAGGGGCTTAAAATCCCCATCAGATAGAGTGAAATGTGATGAAATAAATTGGGAAAAATAAAAAAATGGATTAAATTGAATTAGTGTTGATTAAAAAAAATGTATCTCAAGTAATAATTGTACTGTATAATGATTTTTGTCAGATGGAAAAGAATTACACATTGCTAGCATACAGGAAATTTAGAAAATCTTATGGCATATATGCTCAAACTGATGTTGCTCTAGAAAACATAAAAGCTATAAATAATGTGTTAGGTTTAAATTACAAGTTCATGCAAATGATACATTGCATAGAGGCATTTCAGCATAACTCATCTGAAAAAAGATGCAGTTGACACTATTTTTAATGAAAACCCTGTATCTGCCTATTTATTCCATGACATTTCTGTTTTTAACTACATTGTCTTTTGCATGTTATGGGTCACAACTAATGCATGCACATTCACCAGGTGTGTGTGTGTGTGTGTTTATGTGTGTGACAGTGAAGTTAAGCATTCATTGCTCTGTGTGTATAAGCATACAGTTTAACTATACATAAGACCGTTTTGTTTATTGTGAAATATGAATTAATACTTTCTTTTTTTTACAGCAGCAACTGGCCACCAACTGACTGATCACACATACAGCACACCTTCTGATGTTTTTCCAGCCAAGACTGTTGGGACGGCGGAGGAACCCAGTATGGAAGATGATGCTTCTTCCGAGTTGCAGAGACTAGGAATTGACGGAGCAGAAAAACAAACTGGAAGCAGCCTACCTCCTCATTGATCAACAGACGCAACAACTCAAGAGCAAAGACAGCGAGTTGTCAACATTGAGGAAGCAGCTGGAAGAACGGGATGCAAGACTTAAGGCAGTCAGTTATGATCCAGACAGCTTTGATGATGGTGCTGTGCAGTTTTATCTGGGATTGAAAAGCAAAAGCACATTTGATGCTTTGTACCAAAAATCTTCACCACAAAGCAGCACAGATGCGCTATTGGAGGGGTGAAAATGTAGATTATGACCAGGCCAAGGGTTTTACTGGTCCCAAGCGGCTTCTAACATCCAAACATGAATTAGCAGCTGTTTTAATCAGGCT
The DNA here is from genome assembly GCA_038048925.1 of Garcialebias charrua. Taxonomy (NCBI): domain Eukaryota; kingdom Metazoa; phylum Chordata; class Actinopteri; order Cyprinodontiformes; family Rivulidae; genus Garcialebias; species Garcialebias charrua. The sequence continues at coordinate 24,503 of JBBPBX010003077.1, read as the reverse complement.
TAAGTTAGGCTTGTTTGTAGAAGATCTGTCTGCCCGACTTGGCATCAGCATTGCACATTTCTCCAGAATCTTTACCACCTGGATCCATCTCCTAAGGCTGGAACTGCAAGATATGTGCCGCTTTCCGTCCCGTTTAGAAGTACGCCATTTCATGCCAGTTGACGCCCAGAAGTTCTCTAACCTGAGGTGCATGATAGACTGCACAGAGTTTTTTGTAGAGGCACCAAGTTCCCTGGTCAGTCAGCGACAAACATGGTCTTCTTACAAACAAAACAACACAGCCAAGGTAATAGAGTATTCAGGCCCTTTTAAAATCTTCTTTTTTAATCGGTTTTGTTTCTATTTATGTTGCCCTGCCATAATGTGTTTTCACTAGATGTTTAGTAAAATTTAGTTTAATGTCATCATGCTTTTTTCAGGTTTTTCATTTAAGTGTTTCTGATTATGCAGGTACTTGTCGCATGTACACCTGATGGAGTGCTGTGCTACATATCTCCTTTGTACTGCGGAAGATCATCGGACAAGTTCATCACTGTCAACTGTGGGTTTCTTGATTACCTTGAACCTGGTGACAGAGTCCTTGCTGACAAAGGATTTGATGTCAAGTCAGAGTTGGAAAAAAGGGGAGCTAGTCTGAACCTGCCACCCTTCCTGCATCCAGGACACAAGCAGTTCACTGAGGAAGAGGTATGTATTGTACAAGGAGTGCTGTGTCCTTTTGAAGCACTAAGTGCCATAAAGTAAAAAAAAAAATTGTAAGTACAGGTGTTTCTGGCAGCGTGTAACTGGCTGGTTTCTGTTTGTGACTTCTATAAATAATGATGGTTGTCCAGAAATAATTGTGAAACAAACCAACAGGTTAACCAACAGGTTAACATAAATAAGACATCGAAAGGAGCCAGTTGAGGTGGCTCGGGCATCTGGTTAGGATGCCTTCTGGATGCCTCGCTGGTGAGGTGTTCCGGGCATGTCCCACCGGGAGGAGACCCAGAGGAAAACCCAGGACACGCTGGAGGGACTATGTTTCTCGGCTGGCCTGGGAACGCCTTGGGATTCCCCCAGAGGAGCTGCTCCAAGTGGCTGGGGAGAGGGAAGTCTGGGCCTCCCTACTTAGGCTGTTACCCCCGCGACCCGACCCCGGATAAGCGGAAGAAAATGGATGGATGGACATAATATTGCGTTTTGAGGTCTTCATATTTGTCTTCAAATATGACAAACTGTTCTTCGTCACATTTACAGGTTGAGAAGATCAGACAAATTGCTGAAGTGCGCATTCATGTGGAGCGAGTGATTGGCCAAATAAAATCTTTCCATCTTCTGGATGGGACCATGCCACTAACACTGCACCCAATTCTGGAGGACATCATACACACCTGTGCTTACTTGACTCTATTTCAAGCACCCATATGCAAGGTAATGGTTTTCCTCTTTTCATTCCGACTTTGGCCATAAACTTTATTTTCTATGCAAAATACAGAATGTATGCAAAATTTATATGTAATACTTGAAATAAAAAATGAATCAATTTCAGTAAGGCACCTTTTAGATACATAACATTTATTTTTATGAAACAACTATTACCCAATACAGAACATTTGCATAAATCTGTTGCATAACATTGTGCAAACACATCACGGAGAACTTCACAATTTCTCCTGAAAAATCTAAGTGATGGATAATCTAAAACGTTTTTTGTGTATCCTCACATTGTGCAAAAACAGCATGAAGTAATCTGGAAAAAACATCTTGACAATGTGAAAACTTCCGATGAATTTCATCTTTTTCAAGGAATAATATTAAAATTAGAAAGTCCTCTGGAGTTATAATCTTGACATTGAGCAAAGACAGCAGCATAACTTTTTTCCTCAGATACGACACAAATACAATAAAAAAAAGAATTCAGAAACCACAAGCATAACATTGTGCAACAACAGCAGAACTGCAACATTTTTTTGAACGATGTAATTTGAAATAAATAAAGATTTCCTTATAAATATTCACATTGCTCTAAAACAGCAGCATTGATCCAAATCACAAAAAGAACCACTTCAACATGTTCTAAAGTCAATTGGATAAAGGTTGTGTTTCACTCTAGGGAAAACAACTTCTAGCAGAAAGATGTTATCAAAAAAACTTTCAGCTTTGTGTAGCAGCTTCTGCATGAAACAAAAGTCTGCTTTCACTGTTTCTACATGTATGAGTGATTTAGTGCACAGCACAAAATCACACTCTTGTACTTCGTAGCAGTACAGCTGGAATTGAATCTGAGTGTAATACTGTATGCGTGTTTTATGTGCAGTGTGATGTTTGAGTTACTTGGATCAATCTGCAGACATGACTGTTTTTTGCAAACGTCTTCCATGTTGGTAGCATCCCAACAGTTTGCTGGATTTTTTATTTCTAACAGATGGACTGTACCAGACCTGTTCATGGCCAGCCGGTCAGTGGATGCTGCCAGGAATCCATGGTTGGTGGAGACACGCAAGCCGGAACGGAGCAAGGTAATGTCTTCGTTCTCCTTCAGATCACTTATCAACTTGTACCTTTGTGCCGCTGCTTCTTCTCGCTCAATTCCAAGCCTCATTTCTTTTGTTTGCAGTCTTTCAGAGCAGTACAGTTTTTGTGCCAGAAATTTTTTTGGATTTGTAGATGGCCTCATGACATATACTCTGTGCAAAACTGATGAAGTCAAACTAAATTTTCTGTGTTGGAACCATAAATCACAGGACGACTGTTTGCGTGTTTCTGCCTCAATTGAATCTGATTGATAGCACTTTGAGATTTTCATTAATGAAAAGTGCGTTATAAATTGAATTCATTATTATTATTATTATGATTGTGCGTGTGAGACGTTTAAAGATGCTTTGTACTTCTGACAGGCCTCTCTGATAGTGAAGATGGAGACTGGACAGGGGCAGAGGTCGTCAGCTAATTCTTCTGCTGCTGGAGGGGCTGGGTCGGGAATCGAAGCCAGGGGCACAGCATACCTGAAAAAAAATAAACATGAAGCTTTAAAATCTAGACCAGTGGTCTGCAGTCTTTATGATCAAAAGAGCAATTTTTAAACCTTCACGCACTAAAATCAATGTGTGCAGAGCCGCAACAACCTGCTACAGCTGTTATCAACTGGTGGCCCATGGGTCACTTTAACTTTGTTGGAGGAGACCTTTGAGGCCAGTAGTGGTGACATTTTAAAGCTAAAAATATGTAATGAGACAAATGAAAAAATCCGATTATTGTAAAGAGGTGGGGGAAGTTTTTAAATGGATAAATAAAAATAAAAAAGAGAAATACAGACCTATGTATTTTTTATTGTTGATAAAAATAATTTAGTCTAGAAATACTGTAAAGCTAAAACTTAAAGTGACTATTTGTCAAAAAGAAGTACATGTAAACAGCAAAAACTAGTAGTTTATAGTTTTTTTTTAACAACCAATAGATTTCAGTTCTATGTAAGTGCTCTATAAATATAGCTGGTATGGTATGTCAGTTTCAATCAAAGCTTGAAAGCGCCACAATGGAGGAACCAAAGAGCTGCATGTGGCTCTAGAGCCACAGGTTGCAGACCCCCTGATCTAGACAAAATAAAGGAATTAAAGAAAAACACAGATAAGCGTTAGTGGTTTTTAATGTTTACGACTACACATGCAAAAGGGCAACAATGGCTCCACGCTCAACAAGTCCTTGTGAAGAGCAGCAGTCATGGGCTGATTCCGGTCATCAGGATGTCGTGGGTCAAATCGCAGGCTGTTCATTGTTCTCCTGGAAGACTTCTCGACAAAGACGTAATGCCTTAAAGGACACCAACATGAAAAATGTGGTTGATATCAAAAACATATTAGCAAATCTGTTTGTAGAAGTTTTTTTTTTAAATGTCAAAAACTATTCCAGATCTTACAATTGTAGAAAACATTTAAAACTGTATATATGTCATTGCATTTATTTCTTATTGCATTTAGTTCGTATCTAGCCTGGCCCTCGCCTTCCTGCACAGCTCCGCTCAATTCTCATTTCCCTTCACTGCACAGTCTGGAATTTCTCTCATAGACAACGATTTCTCCGGCCGATTTTTGACCGGACCAATCAGAGAACAGAAGGGGCGGAGTTTTTGGCCCCTAACCCACGCCCCCACCTGTCCCAGCACGCAGAGCCCTATAAAGGGCTCTGCCAGCGCGCAGCCAGTGAGCAGCCGCATGTTCTCATTCAAAGAGATGCAAAGCGATGCAGGACTGTTTTATAAGTTACACAAATGTATTAATTTCCCCTTCTTAATCCCTTATCTGGTGTTTTCTTTTGTTTTTTTGTCCAAAAGTCAAGTGATCGCTCGCTCCCTCCTCCTCCTTCTCTCCCTCCGCTGAGTGAAATGAACAAGGAAATGACTGAGGTTGTCACGAGAATTAAACTCGGGTTTTACGTTGCTGCCCGAGTCCCATCAGATTTTCTGGTCTTCTGGTGAGCTGGACCAGCGATCCATGGTTTTATTTTATTAAAACGTTTTATTAACATATAAACATAGCGAGAGAAAAAGCTGCAGGAGGCGGAGCAGTTGTCAGAGCACGGGGGAGCAGCCATATATGGCTCTGAGGGGAGGGAGCAGAATGCTTTCCCTGTTCAAAATATCCAATGGTTTTGTTCCTCAGCAGAGGCCAACGCCTCCAGCAAGAATCGTTTCACAATGGAGAAAGTCCAGACCCTAGTATGAAGCGAAGTGAAGGACAAGGGTCTGGTTTTAACCAGGCTAGTTCGTATCTAGTGCCACAAGAAAACAATTAACAAAAATTAACACAATACAATAAAGTACAATTGTACAATGTTGAATAGTTTTTTGACTGGAATAAGACAAAAAAGTGATATTGTATTATTCCAGTTGTTGGTGAAGTTTGACTGAAAGTCACCTTTCTGGGTATTTGTGTTATAAGCGTAATATGAAAGTTCATGAGGAAGACTGATTACACTCACTTTAAAACTTGCAACTCATCCCAAGCAGCAGGTGCAATACGTTTTTGGGCTGGTCCCTTCCATGTACACGGTAACTGGGTGCAGGTTGGTTTTGAGTGTATTTCCAACACCCCACAACTTTGGTATTTCTCCAACTCAAAAAGCAGTGCAGCAACATGGTTGCACCCACCTCCTTGTCTGCAATCACAAACACAACATACAACCATATTGTATGTGTCATTATGGAATTCACATGCAAAATATATTGTTTGTAATACATTTAAGATTTTCACACATTTAACTTTACGTCTAATAAGGTGTAAGCTGTATAAACAGTGTGTCAAAAGTGCAATAGTACATTATCAATAAGTTATCAAACAAAATTAAATTTTCCCAGGAAAGCTAATAAATGTATCTCTTGGGATAGTTGTTATATTTCACATCACATCACCAATTGTCTCAGGTTTAATTTAAGACATAGTTTACAGAAATCAAATAAGAAATAAGGACGCTGTGAACATTTGTGTGACTCAAACGTCATGTCTTTGTTTACATACAGTACTGTGCTAATACTGACAGCTCTTATGAAGACATGGCACTAGTTATAGCAGCTAACAGAAGATGTTAAACCTGTAACAATAACCAAATCAGTCTAAATATCAGAAGTATTGGCGTGAGAAATTTAAAACATTTATTTATGACGCTTGGATATTACGTTGTTGACAACTACACAAGAGAGTTAGCTCACCCTGCTGGACATTCGCAAGAAGACTGAAGGATTTCCCCATTTTCCATCAGCGCCAGGAACACCCGATAGTTTTGTTGTTTCATGCTTGCCTTTACTTTAGCACGAATGACAACAGTGCTAGCACGAACACCATCGTCAGCAGTGCCACAAACACAGAGGAGCTGAACATGTCCATCTTTAGAAAATGCCATCGATCTTGCAGACTTCAACGTTCTTGTTTCAGCAATTGTTGTCTTAGAGACGGTGGCCCCACGCGACAGCTGCCTCACAATCAACTCCTCTCGTATCCGTGGCACAATATTCAGGCATTTGGACCAGTTGTTGTCCACTACTTTAAGAAACCAAGCTTCTAAATTACTACTCGCCATCATTACATCTCCTCGACTCCTTCCTACTTAGCCCCAACTTCCGTTTTCGAATCGGCTCGGCATTTTGCCGTCCAATCAGAACGCTCGTTTCAGGCATGCTTTGCGCGATGACGTCAACTGGTAAAAGGTCTATTAATGCACTTTTGACGGTTAAAACATGGCAAAATGAAGCCGGCAAAATGAAGCCGACGAACGGCTTTTAAATTACTACACGTTCACCCTCCCATAATGATGACAGAAACACCTATGGCCAGGTGCTGGTGCTGTCCTCAGACAGCGTAAGGCGATCATTCATCAAGATCAACGCCAGGAAAGCTTCTGGTCCTGAGAACATACCTGGTTCTGTGCTGAAGAACTGTGCAGGGGAACTCGCAGCGGTCTTCACGGACATCTTTAACATCTCACTGAGTCAGGCCATCGTCCCCGCCTGTTTCAAAGCCACAACCATCATCCCTGTCCCAAAGAAGGCAATGCCCTCCTGCCTCAATGACTATCGCCCAGTAGCACTCAGCCCCATCCTGTTGAAGTGCTTCGAACGGCTAGTCATGAAAAACATCAAAACTGTCCTCCCTGCCTCCCTGGATCCTTTCCAATTTGCATATCGGTCTAATCGCTCAACCAACAATGCCATCTCCTCTGCCCTCCACACAGCTCTCACACATCTGGACACGAAAGACTCTCATGTTAGAATGCTGTTCATTGACTTCAGTTTGGCATTCAACANGTGGGAGGAAACCGGAGTACCTGGAGAAAGCCCATGCATGCACGGAGAGAACATGCAAACTCCACCCAGAATGCAATGCGATGACCTTCTCACCAAGAAGTGACGACTTTACCAACTGCACCACCCGTCACTGGATGTACATCCACAACTAATTATTACTATTGAGAGTCAGCTCAATCCAAGATGGCTACCACATCCAATCAACATTAGCAAATTAAAAAAAAATTACTAAAGTCCTATTTGCACAGGATTAGTTTTACTTAGGGATGCTATTTGTAAAAATTACGGAGATTGTCTTTGTTGTTATTCCCGTGAGAATCGACCATGTCAGTAACTTGTAAAGTAAAAATTCCCCCACAAATGACCTACTATATTTTGTTGAACTCCAAAGTCCTGTGATGAAAATAATCCAATGTGAATAGGCATGATGGGGATTTTAAACCCCTGTTACCTTAATAAAAACCACACAAAGATAAACAAGAGAACAGTGTTAAATCAGACAAACAAACTTTGCAAAAGGGAAGGGCTTTTAATGTCTTTTGAAACTTAGTTTGGTCTCAAATACATTGTCCTGCACAATTCCAAATTGTACTGGACATGACAAGCTATTTAAACAAGAAGCAGGTGGAGTTTGACAAGCTCTGACGTCTTACAGATAAAACAAACAAGTCGTGTTTCTGATCCTACAAGAACATCTTATCCAGACATTGTCAAGGCTAGAAGACTGTCTTTTCTGTATCAGAGAAAAGCAAACAACATGTTTGTACTATCAAATATAAGTGTTAAAAGGGAACAGAGAATATTTGATATAAGTGAGCTGGGTTATAATTATTGGGTCAGAGTAATTAGTTTTAGATGATAAATATTGAACATCTCCATCATTTCATCCTCTTTATCATATATAAACTGATCATTATCAATCAGGTGAGCGGTGCGGAAAACAACCTCTGAGGCCGAATTTCTAATTAGAGGCAAAAACTCACACCACCGTCCCGTGCCCCCACAGTAACGCCCTGAACATGCAGAATCACCTTTTTTAGGATGGTTTGAGAGATTATAAAGTTTTGGAGAACTCTGTTGATTGTCATATTTCATGACTTATTTCAATGTTTGAGAGAAAGAAAGATTTTGAGGAGAATTTTGCAATGAGTATGGTCTCACTTTATGGCTTATGTCAAAAGTTTTAAAAGGAATAATATATTTAGCAGGGATTAGTCTAGTTACCCACAAAAACTAAGTTTTTCCAAAGAAATAGAACTTTTGAGAAGAAACATATATATATATAAAGGAACTAATCTATTTGTGTTAAACAAATAAAAGAAATAAGCTATTTAATTGGTTTTAAAATAAAAAGAACCAATCTAATTTGTTTTAACCAAAGAACCAATCTAATTTGTTTTAACCAAAAAAAGAAAAGAACCAATCTAATTTGTTGTGTTAAACAATTAAATGGAACTTATACACTTTCAAAGATGTGGGAAATAATTCTCAAACACACAACAAAATAGCCCTTTATGGGCACAAAAATAAAATAAGTTTGAAACTTCTTTGATATCAACTATTGCCCAGGAAAGTAAAAACAACCGGTTTGAACTTAAAAAATGAAATAGATCAACCATTCTTCTTCACAGCAGAATGTCCCGTTTTCAGAACACGTTCTTTCTGTTCCTTGGGGATTTGTTTGTGGCAGAAATTGTTGGGCACAAGTCCATTTCATCTGGGGGGGGGGAAGTTCTTTGTGTGTGGAATAAGTCCAGTTTTTCATTGTTGGGCAAGCTTTTGCTTATGAGATCAGTCCAGTTCTGCTTGGGGAAAGCTTTTGTCTGTGAAATAAGTTCATGTGATTCTGGGGGGGGGCTTTTGTTCAAGTCTTTTTCTTCTGTGAGTTTCTGTGCGGGTCTTTTTCTCCTTGGGGAGGGCTTTTTGTTCAAGTCTTTTTCTCTTCTGTGAGTTTCTGTGCGGGTCTTTTTCTTCTTGGGGAGGGCTTTTTGTGCGGGTCTTTTTCTTCTTGGGGATGGTTTTTTTGTGCGGGTCTTTTTCTTCTTGGGGAGGGCTTTTTGTGCGGGTCTTTTTCTTCTTGGGGATGGTTTTTTTTGTGTGGGTCTTTTTCTTCTTGGGGAGAGCTTTTCTGTGCGCCCTGTGGGCGGAGGGCATCAGGCAGTTTGATGGGTATCATTCACGTCTTCAGACATCGGTTTCATGTAGTCTTGTCTTGTCCAGCTGCCTGTTCCTGGGTGTTTAGTCCATTCAGGTGTTTAGTCCATTCAGGCATGAATTGCGGGCACAGTAGCAGGTCGCAACCCTGAATTGTGTGTGGCACAAGGTAGTCAAGCCACATCCTGACAAAGTTGCTCTGACCAGATCCATCTTCAAAATCTGGCTCAGCGATTGCTCCAAACTTCTTTTCAGGGGAGCACCGGTCACTCAGATGTAACAGAGGCTGCTTTTTCTCTCGAGAAGATGACGCGTCCTTTCCACCACCTGTTGGGGTCCCGTTCACCCTCGTTTTCAGCCGTCCCTAGCAGGACCTCGAGTCAAGGCGGGATTCACTGGCATCACTGGCAACTCCCCCTATTAGTATTTAATGGCAGAAAACAACACAACAACAAATGATTTCATTCTTCAGTGAAAATGAGTAATCACTCACTCTGATTTGAGGTTATTTTAATTAGTAAGTTATTCTTAATTAGCATGATCATCAAAATGAGTAGCAGGAGACGGAGACGTTTTATACTCACCTAAAATACTTTACCTTTCTCATAGTCTGTGGAAAAAGTCTAAACATACATACAGACATAGACAGACATATACGTACAGACAGACATACATACATATAGACATACATATATATATACATATAGACGGACATACATATAGACATGCATACATATATACATATAGAATTTACAATAAAAACTGTGGTTCATGTGCTCAAAATAAGTCCAGTCTATAGTCAGAGTCAGTCGTGTTTTAAAAATATAGAACCACCACATTTCAAAATCAACCTTTCAAATCAACCTTTTGAATAGATCCAAAACTCCAGGGCGTCCCCCATCTTTTCTCTTTGGATCTGTTAAAAAATAAATACCTGTTTATCAAATGACATATACATACCTGTTTATTAAACAACATACATAAAGCAATGTGGTTTGTAGGTTTATCTGATTTATCCTACAGTACAACGTGCTTCTTAAATGATCCTTTAAATGGCTATGCTGTTGAATATAAAAATCTAAAAAGTTATTTTTTGTATAACTGATCATCTAATCAATGAATGAGCTGTTTCCTTTTATGAGCCTTCATTAATGTTATTAGTGATATATTCTTTATTATTATTAGTTATTTCTAGGAACACTTTCTCTTCCCTTTTTTTTTTGTTTTGTTTTCCTGTCTGCTTGGCTTGTTTCTATCGTACAGCACCTTGGTTGGCCCGCGTCCGCCAAAGTGCTCTATAAATAAAGTGGTATGGTATAAATAACAATCTAAGATTTAAAGCATAAAGCTATAAAAATTGTTTTAACAATAACTTCCTTGTGGCAAACCAGACCCACCAAAACGCACTCAGTCAGTTCAAGGACAATTGCTATCCTTCCTTCAGCTCCACAAAACTTTTGCATGAATGTTTGTGGAGACACAATTTTAATCTGTAAAAGAAAATATAAACATTAACTTGTTTCAGGGTTATGAGCTGGGATCATTATCTCTGTACCATCACGAAGTTTACTGGAAGTGGAAAAATAAGTCGTCAGACCCACATAATATAAACTACAAATTCTGTGGCCTTGCTCTAGCAGGCCATATCATGAGAATGTGTTACATTAAATAAAATTAAGCAGA
>JBBPBX010003077.1:0-13504 GCA_038048925.1 Garcialebias charrua | reverse complement strand
ATCCAAAACTCCAGGGCGTCCCCCATCTTTTTCTCTTTGGATCTGTTAAAAATAAATACCTGTTTATCAAATGACATATACATACCTGTTTATTAAACAACATACATAAAAGCAATGTGGTTTGTAGGTTTATCTGATTTATCCTACAGTACAACGTGCTTCTTAAATGATCCTTTAAATGGCTATGCTGTTGAATATAAAATAAAAATCTAAAAAGTTATTTTTTGTATAACTGATCATCTAATCAATGAATGAGCTGTTTCCTTTTAAGAATCAAGAATCAAGAATCAAGAATCAAGAAGGTTTATTAACATTGCATCAATTTTCATCGGTACAACGTAAATATGTAGTTTCAGACATCCAGGAGATAGAATGAGTGCAAACAAGCTGCAGCTGAACAAAGCATGATAACTCTTAGCGCGGCCAGGCCCAATCTGTCCCCAGATGAAGGTCAAAAGCAGGAAAACAGGATAAGACACGGGGTTTACAGCGTTGATATTAAAAAAAGATGAATCACGTTTTGTCTTCAAGACACCGCGTGAATCAGTAAAAACCATATCAAATAAGCACATTTAGTTACAGGACAAGATGCATTTATGACGGCAGGCGGGAGGGAACAGTCTGTGTGTAACAATTCTAGATAAGAAACAGTTCGCTGGTCTCAGAGCTCGGCTCAAACCAAGAATGCACACAGAAACCTCTGGGGGAGGGGTAGGAGGCAGCGGGTTCCTTCAGCTCCCAGTCTAGGAGAAGATTTGTAGCCTTCAACAGTTCCAAGGCCAGAGGCCAGATTAGATGAGCCTTTATTAATGTTATTAGTGATATATTCTTTATTATTATTAGTTATTTCTAGGAACACTTCCTTTTTTTTGTTTTGTTTTCCTGTCTGCTTGGCTTGTTTCTATCGTACAGCACCTTGGTTGGCCCGCGTCCGCCAAAGTGCTCTATAAATAAAGTGGTATGGTATAAATAACAATCTAAGATTTAAAGCATAAAGCTATAAAAATTGTTTTAACAATAATTTCCTTGTGGCAAACCAGACCCACCAAAACGCACTCAGTCAGTTCAAGGACAATTGCTATCCTTCCTTCAGCTCCACAAAACTTTTGCATGAATGTTTGTGGAGACACAATTTTAATCTGTAAAAGAAAATATAAACATTAACTTGTTTCAGGGTTATGAGCTGGGATCATTATCTCTGTACCATCACGAAGTTACTGGAAGCGGAAAAAGAAGTCGTCAGACCCACATAATATAAACTACAAATTCTGTGGCCTTGCTCTAGCAGGCCATATCATGAGAATGTGTTACATTAAATAAAATTAAGCAGACTGCAGTTTTGAAACACGATACCAGGATTATTGACAGATCTTCACAGATCCATACGGGGGGCATGACCTTCAGCTGGACAGTTGGCGTGGGTGACTTCAGGACCTGTTCTCATTTTCTTGTTGGAGAATGTGCTCAGACCACTCTTGTCAGAGCATCCAGTGACCGCATATTCTGGTCATGTGTGTTTGATGACCTTTGATGACCTTTTTGACAAAATCTTTGCCTTTGCTTTGCTGACAGTCTCTCATCTTAACTTTGTGGACAGTCTTTGTGGACAGTCTTTGTGGACAGTCTTTGTGGACAGTCTTTGTGGACAGTCTATTGCTTGGATAAAAGTCCAGTGCACCGCCCCCGTTCAGTGCCATAGTATTTTAAGCCCCTCGAATGTTTATTTTGAGCAGGGCAGCCTGGGAGTCCAGCCTTGGTGTTCTCGGTGAAGTCAGTGAGCCAGTTCCGGACATGCCCCAAATATTGAATCTGATCCGATCCAACAAATAACCACAGTAGTTTGTGATTCAAAAATTCAGACGCTGCATGTGTGTTTGACATGGTCCTATCTTAATGTACTGTATGTACTACTACCTATGTGTTTCTGCAAGTGTCGTGAGGTCTTTCAGACTTACGGTTTCCGCTCCACAAACATTGCGAGGCTGCTTCTAAAATAAATAAAAAATGAGAAAATAGAAAAATGTAAAAATCCTTAACAAACCAGGTTCAAAGTAATCATGTTATAAGCATTTACCTTGAATAGAGCCACCTCTGCAAGTCTGGTTTGCACAATGGAATTTTAAAATGTTCATTTACATAAAAGTGAATTTTCAACAGAGGCATCCTTTTAATCTGATCTGCATAACAGATCTAAAATCATTAATTTACGTATGAGTAAAATTGTCAATTTAACCTGAAACTAGAAATTTTACCACTTTTCAGTGGTTTACTTATCAAAAGTTAAAGCATGGGCTCCGTTTTAATCTTCCATATGTAAGAATTATGAGGAGGTCAATATTAATACTGACCTCTTTATCCTTAATTAATCTACTTATTCAGATTGAATAGTAAATTCACGGATTCTGTTCTTTTTCAGTTTACCCAATATCTCTGTGATCTTTATGATGGATAAATAAACAGAGCCATTAAGTGACAAAGACGTTAACTTAGTTTGATATGTCAAAGAGACACTATCATTTATTTAGAATAAATCAACTAAATTAACACCATTACACTTGATTGACATGATTTCACTTTCTTTCAATTTAAAACGTCAGCACACTTAAATTCAACACAACAGACTTCAATATTGGATGTAAACATATTTAGTCTGAGGGCTCTTTAAACTTAAAATAGTTTCCAGCTTAGATTGAGAGGGGAAAGAATAGGAGGAAAGATTTAAGAAGAATTGGGAGGTTAAGAGAGGAAGTTTATCTTGCATTTATGAAACCAGATGACACTCTTCCGTACGCGTCCAGCTAAGATATCATCACACCTCCAGCAAGCAAACAGCTGCTCCTTTACCTTAAGACGTCCGCCTTGGTTCTGGTAAAGAGCTGTGGTCAACTTTAGACTGACAAGTCGTCGGTCCCGCAAGTCCAAGCTGGACTCCACGCGTGTTTACCTTGTCGGTGTCGGTGATACTCGCTTTCATCGGCAAAAGTCGTGGCAGTCGTGGTTTCTTGGCTCAAGATAATTTATTCCAGGAAGGAATAACAAACGCTCGTTCGAGGTGGACTCATAACAGCCTGTTATCAGTCCTTAGCTGAAGACGCAGGTCGTTAGCTCTTGACCAAAACGTACCCAGCTCTTGGGAAAGGTTCACATCTCTTTGAAATTCCCAACAAACTCTCGAAGCGTTCTCGCACAGTAAGAACTTAAAAAGCAGGAACAAAGAGAGGAGTGGACTTGCCTTATCAGGCCCAAGGTCAGCCAGAGCAGAGAGAGCTTTGTTTAGGGAACAGACAGAGAAAGCTGGAGCCTTGTTCATGATTAAACTGTCTTCTTATTTCTAAACAAAACAGTCGGGTCTCTGTGACCCGATATTTCCCTTTAACACAGCAGTGAAACACAGTTTAACTCTCAAAGAATAACACAGCTTAAAAGCACACATCATGAAAATGACAAAAGTTATTCTTTTGATCACATCAGCTTAAAATCAAAGATAGAAATAGTCTCTTATTGGTGACTATGTTATCAGATTATAGCTAAATGAATGATTTTGTAGTAAATGTCTTGCTTTACTGAGAGGTCAGTAAAGGTCATCACTGGACAGTTCAAAAACCTTAATTTGACCCTGGGTAGGTCCACTACATCTCCCCCCTTTTGGAAGCCATCGCCAGTCCTTGGGGATGGGGTCCAACACGAAAGGAAACCTTGAACTGTCTTTGATCTTGAAGTAATCCAGCAAGTGGAAAAGAAAAATCAAAAATTATAATCCCATAAAGTTTTTGAAATTCCATACTGTTCGGAGGTAATCCCATTGCGAAAAGCTTTTAATCCCTCGGAAAACAAAGTCTGTTAACTCTTGGAAAACAAAGTCTGTGATCCTTTGGGAAACAAAGTCTTATAATCCACAGCGGTAATTCCACAGCAGTAATTCCACAACGATTAGTTTTGTTGATTGATCAGCAACAATTGTTTTCATAATCAGCATGTAGAGGGGATCCCTCGATTGACGCAGAGGAGGCGACCCTTGGATGAAGGTTGAAGACCAAGCGTTGGAGCTGCAGGTCCCACATCGAAGGTTGTTGGCTGGTTGGTTTCCAGTCAGTGCCACTCTGGTTCTATGTGTCATGCAATTATGTGGTTTTTTAAGGTGGGCTTATGATTGGGATTTTACATTAAGCCTTACCTATATGCACCTGGTATGTAAGCTATCATGGTTTAGATCAGCTACAATTACCAATTAAGGGGTGGATCAATTCTGTAAAATTAGATATAGGGATTGTACCTATAAAATTTTGGAGGGCTTCTGTAACGAAGGCCTCTAATTCCAAACTATTCCTCCATTCATTACTTAGTTTAGGTTAAACTAAAATAAAAATGAAATATAGTTTGATCTAAATGTCTGTTGTCTTTTAGACGAACGACGTAGGATTTGGTATTCCTAATAAATTTTGAAGTCTATGGCGAGACTCATCAAAATGAATAGACAATCTAAAATAGAAACGATCGAATCGGTTCAATTTAGAAATTGTGAGGTCAATGTAGTTTATGGTACCTTGAGTAGCTTTAAACTACATTGACTCTTCGACGATTGAGATTTAACAAAACGAACTGCATGTTGGCATAGTTAAATCCATATCATTCATTAACCAATGTTAATACAAAACCTTTTGGCTGGGAGTGTTCAGAACCAAACAATATCTCAACTAATGACAACAGTAATGACTAAACAACAAGGAAACAACGTTTCACTGCTTCGACACACTCTTGTCGTCAGATTCCAAAGTGCAACACACAAGAAAACAGGTCTCAACTTTATGACCGAGGTCAAATTAAATCTCGTGGATTTAAACGGTTGTTAAGGTTAGTTTTTTGTTGTGGGTTTTAGGCTTAGCGTTTCTAAGTTCAAATTGGACAATGCGACTTATAGGGTGGAAAATACGGTAGTTTAAACCTGATTAGTTTATTTACTAACTTGTGTTTGGACGACCTTATTATCCCATGAAGTCGGTGAGTTTGTGAGATCTTTGTCTTTTGTGGAGTCATTGAACGCCTTGTAAGGTTTGATCTGATTTCGATGTACCCATTTAGCAATTGGCTCTTTACGGCCTTTGCTGATTTTGATTTCGTAGACGACTGAGGACACTTTGTCTGTTATCAGATGAGGTCCAGTCCACCTGGGCATTAGTTTGCGGGCGAGAGTTCCGGTCTCGGACCCTCCTTTCCCGGTTGCTGGGGCGAACGTATAGTACCAGACTCTGTCTCCCACTTGGAGTTCATTATGAGAGGCCTTCTGGTCGTAGTACGCCTTACGTCCTTCAGCAGATCTTTCCAGGTTTTTCTGGGCGAAAGCAAAAGTGTTTCTGAGGTGTACATTCAAATCTTTGTCTTTGGCATGGCCTAACATCACCCCCCTTTGGTCATGGGGGACCACGAGCACAGGTGAGGACGTCCGTCCATGGGCACAAGTTAGGATGCCACCGTTTAGTTTAAGCTGTTCGCGCAGCTGAGAGAAGACGGTACACAGGAATCGTTTAGGTTTTGGCCAACGTATCTTCTTACGTTTACCTCTTTCCGTGTAATTCAGGTGTGTCACAACCGTCGGCGCAGTCGCAGGTGTGTCTGATTGTACAGACTGCGACGGGTCACTGTCGTTGTGTGTGTCTTCCCACTTCTTGACTGAAGAGAGGCTCTTTGAGTCTGTAAAAACTATGTCATTTCTGACTAGTTCTAGACACAAATGTCCCTGAACCAAGGTTTCATCGAAAGCTTGGCTGATAGCCGATTTACCTGTCCCAGGGGACAGTACAGCAACCTCGGTGTGGGGTCCTTGGATCTCCACACCTTTCTCTACCTGTGGTAGGTAATGTGAGTTTGCCCCCTTCTTGTCTGAAGAGGGGTCCTCGTAATCTGCAACAATGATGTCCAAGTGACTGTCAGCGTTTGGATGACTGTCATCTTCTGGACTCAGATGCCCTTGAACCAAGGTTTCATTGAAAGCTTGGTTGAATGCCGAATTACCTGTCTCAGAGGACAGTACAGCGTCATCGGTGTGGGATCCTTGGATCTCAACACCTTTCACTACCTGTGGTAGGCAGTGGTCAGGGAGTGCTGAATGTGTCAGCTCACAGAGGAGGTTCTCTTGTTGGACCAGAGTTTGGTCCAACTTTTGGGTCTCTTCTGTCTCACCTGTAGTTGAAGGTTCACTTACCGGGCTCTCGTCCTCGGATGAGCAGTCCCGTGTGTCCTTTGCGGTACCTGCGGTTAGGCAGTCTGTATCGCAACTAGGAAGCACCTGTATTGGCAGGGGTTTTCTCACTGTGCTCCACATTTTCCGTCGACCATAATCTATAATCGCGTTGAAGCGGTTTATAAAATCTTGGCCAACCAAAAATGGGAATGAGTCAAGTTTAGACACGTACACCGGGTGGCGTAGTGTCATTTCGCCAATCTGCATGTGAACCATAGCCATAGCTGTTAGGGTTGTTCTCGTCTCTGCGAGACCCTGTAGCTCAATAGCACATTTCTCAAAGGGTATTTGCCTGTCAACACCGTTAGCGGCGGTCCTCAGCTCCTCGAACAGCTTGGCCGACATAATAGTTATATCAGAACTGCCATCCAGGAGGGCTTCACGCTCAAGGACACCTTCCAGTGTGATAGGCAGGTAAGCTTTCTTAGCCACCCCCCTTTGTATAAAGTTACACAGAAACCTCACAGGTCTTGGCCCACGTTTCTGTTCACGTGTGACTCTGGCTGTGTAATCTTGTTTACTGTCAGCATCTTGTTGGCTGTCAGCATCATGACCTTCAGGATGTTGTTGTGTGTCAGCAATTGGTTTGCTGTCAACATCCATGGCAATGTTGGTAGTAGTGTGCGCTGAGTTATTTGCCATGTGCTCTGAGTTATCAAAGACAAGGTCACTCAATGTACCAGTTTGGTCATCCTCTGTATCATTCAAGTTTTCAAACAACCAACTTATGTCCACTATCTCCTCAGAGCTTAGAGGTACGTTGCCTTTTTCCTGGAACTTCTGTGACCTTTTGCTACTCCCGGACTGTCCAGTCCGCAGTGCAGGGGCAGGAGCTTTGCTCGGTGTAGACCGCGGAGGGTCACTTAAAGAGCGGGCGTCCACCGTTTGTGGTTTTTTGCTTATCTCGGGCAGCTTCGTCCGAGGTGCAGGGACAGGGCGTGTGCTCGTCCTTCTCAACCACTTCGGGTCATTGTTCCAGCGGGCATCAACATGGCGTGGGTTTTTAGTTCGAAAAACATGTTTCTTCTCGCCTTTATTAGGAGAGGGAGTTGATGAACTTGTCCCTTCCAGCTCCAGCGAGTGGGATTTGACCTTTTCTTGGTAATGTAGTTCACGCTCTGGTTTTGTTTTTAACCAGATCGGGTCATTGTTTTGTCTGTGAGCGTCACAAACATTTACAGCACCCCGTTGTGTTGTTAATTCGCCTAACAAACGTTCGAACTCAAGTTTTTTTCGGTGATCTTCTTCACGTTCTTGAATGCACTTCTGCTTTAATACTTCCAGCTCTTCACGCCTTGATGCGATCAGCTTGAAAGCTTCATCATAATCGTCATATCCCATCTTTGTTTTGAAATTTCTCCAAATTAATGAGAGATGTTTGTTTGAATCAATAAGACGGTATTCATTATAGTGTATGCAAATAAATGCTTTCTTAGCGTTGAGTTACTTCACTAAAACAGCTTCCTGGGTTTATTCCAGTAATCTATAAACAAGTCTTTCATTCATTCAGTACCTTTTTATTTATTTTAGGTTTTACCTGCAATGAAACATATGGTAAGTTAAGCCTTTGTGGCCGTATTAACTTAATAGACCTATCTTTTAAAACAATTACTATTAAACCACGCTTAATGTTTTCTGTCTTTCACTCAAACGCCTTCTTAAAGATTACAAATAAATGCAATGTTAACACTAAAATGTTAGCAGATTTTGTTTTATTTTGCACCAAGAGAATGTATTTCAGATTCAGTAAAACT
Source organism: Garcialebias charrua (assembly GCA_038048925.1). Taxonomy (NCBI): domain Eukaryota; kingdom Metazoa; phylum Chordata; class Actinopteri; order Cyprinodontiformes; family Rivulidae; genus Garcialebias; species Garcialebias charrua. The sequence continues at coordinate 5,512 of JBBPBX010003077.1, read as the reverse complement.
GTTTTGAGTTGTCGCAGTTATCTGGATTGAAAAATGTAATTTTGTTTGTTATTTTAAACTTTTTATTTAAAATAAACTGGACTCATTAATTGTACACAGAAAAACGTTAAAAATGCCATTTTTAACTAAAAGTGTGCAGATGTACACACCAATTCTGTTTAAAATTCAGAGATGTGAAGAGCATAATGTGGAAATTGCTCTGTTCTCCATAATTTTTTATTTTTATTTAATTTGAAAATCAAATAAAAATTGCTGTTTTGAGTGTTATTCTAAATCTCTTCAGTATTTAAAATGAGCATAAATTGTTCGTCTGTACCTTTGTTATTCTAAAATTTTTATTTAAAATAAACAGGAATTTTTGTTTGTGTACAGAACAATTTTTTAAAAGCTGGTAATTCCACCATAAAAATGCTGACTTCTCATGATGTATTTGAGAAAACTCATCTGTCAACGTCTTTAAACCAACAGGGGGCAGCTTCGAGTCTTAATGTTTATCACGAGGAGACTGAGTTTTTCATTCAGTATTTAAACTAAAAACTACCTTTTAGAGTTAGTTTCTAGTATGTTCGTGATAAACGCTCGAACTGCGGTCTTGTCAGAGACAAATCTATGTTGTTAGACAGTTTAGATGGCTTTAAAAATGAGTTTTTAAACGCTCTGTGAAATCTCTTTTCACCGTGTGTGTGTGAATGTGACTGCTTGTCGCTCGAAACGCACCAGGAAATGACGACACAAATAGGCGGGTCGACGCAGCGCGTCACCAGCTCTGCTGTGCTGAGCGAGGCGGAGCTCGCTACACAGATACGTGACGTCAACCAACCAATCACAGCGGTTGTAGTTCATTCCAAGCATTCATGGTAAAAGTAGTTTTTATTACCTTCGACCAATGTAGTACCGGAAATGACGACAAAGAGGGTTGGTCGCAACGGCGTGCGTTCCCACTACAGCGAATCAGCGTTCGCCACGAGTGATTGACAGCTCACAGCTCTCGTTTCATCCAATCACAGCTCGTAAACAAACGTGTACTAGGACACGTAGCTCTTTAACGTTAGCTTAGCACAACAGAACACAACTTTATAGACTCTTAAAACAACTCAAACGCTTCAATTTAACTCCCCAAAACTCTGAAACATGCGGCGAACACACCTAGACAGGCCAACTTAGTTACGCTCAGTAACACAGCACTGCAGCTGTTGAACAAACACGGACTCACTCGGAGCGCGTAAAGGTCGGTTCCGGTCCACTTCGTCGTGGAGCAGAAACTTGGGTCTGAACAGAACCACTATCCGACTACGTTCTACAGTAATATGCTTCTATGACCTGCTCTAACATGTAAAATGCCACAACAGCAATCTTGTAGATGTTAAATTAGCTTTCAGGCTTCTGACTCGGCGGTCAAACAAAGCGTTGTACAGGAGTCTGCGTGAACTGGACCGAAACAGGACCAGAACCACCACAGACCACGGCTGACAAAACTTCACCTGAATGCTTCCAACAGCGTCTAACAGAGATGAAACAATAACAATCTCACAGCTTCAAATGATAAAAACATGCAGAATCTGCCTGCTTTGAACACTTCCAGCCAAAATCATTATCCTCAGAGTTTAAAACTTGGATCCTCTTATGCAAACATGACGTTACAGTTCATGACTGAGACCACAGATATCAATAAACTTTCAGAACCACGTACGAAGGCCACCAGATGTAAGAATTATGAGGAGGTCAATATTAATACTGACCTCTTTATCCTTAATTAATCTACTTATTCAGATTGAATAGTAAATTCACGGATTCTGTTCTTTTTCAGTTTACCCAATATCTCTGTGATCTTTATGATGGATAAATAAACAGAGCCATTAAGTGACAAAGACGTTAACTTAGTTTGATATGTCAAAGAGACACTATCATTTATTTAGAATAAATCAACTAAATTAACACCATTACACTTGATTGACATGATTTCACTTTCTTTCAATTTAAAACGTCAGCACACTTAAATTCAACACAACAGACTTCAATATTGGATGTAAACATATTTAGTCTGAGGGCTCTTTAAACTTAAAATAGTTTCCAGCTTAGATTGAGAGGGGAAAGAATAGGAGGAAAGATTTAAGAAGAATTGGGAGGTTAAGAGAGGAAGTTTATCTTGCATTTATGAAACCAGATGACACTCTTCCGTACGCGTCCAGCTAAGATATCATCACACCTCCAGCAAGCAAACAGCTGCTCCTTTACCTTAAGACGTCCGCCTTGGTTCTGGTAAAGAGCTGTGGTCAACTTTAGACTGACAAGTCGTCGGTCCCGCAAGTCCAAGCTGGACTCCACGCGTGTTTACCTTGTCGGTGTCGGTGATACTCGCTTTCATCGGCAAAAGTCGTGGCAGTCGTGGTTTCTTGGCTCAAGATAATTTATTCCAGGAAGGAATAACAAACGCTCGTTCGAGGTGGACTCATAACAGCCTGTTATCAGTCCTTAGCTGAAGACGCAGGTCGTTAGCTCTTGACCAAAACGTACCCAGCTCTTGGGAAAGGTTCACATCTCTTTGAAATTCCCAACAAACTCTCGAAGCGTTCTCGCACAGTAAGAACTTAAAAAGCAGGAACAAAGAGAGGAGTGGACTTGCCTTATCAGGCCCAAGGTCAGCCAGAGCAGAGAGAGCTTTGTTTAGGGAACAGACAGAGAAAGCTGGAGCCTTGTTCATGATTAAACTGTCTTCTTATTTCTAAACAAAACAGTCGGGTCTCTGTGACCCGATATTTCCCTTTAACACAGCAGTGAAACACAGTTTAACTCTCAAAGAATAACACAGCTTAAAAGCACACATCATGAAAATGACAAAAGTTATTCTTTTGATCACATCAGCTTAAAATCAAAGATAGAAATAGTCTCTTATTGGTGACTATGTTATCAGATTATAGCTAAATGAATGATTTTGTAGTAAATGTCTTGCTTTACTGAGAGGTCAGTAAAGGTCATCACTGGACAGTTCAAAGACCTTAATTTGACCCTGGGTATGTCCACTACACATATTATTATTACTGTATACACAGCCCCAATCTGTTCGAATAAAAACAACCCTTCTTACTGCTGTCAAAGATTATGCATTGTATGGTCAAATGATATGTTATTCTAATTCCCGTTCAAATATACCAGACCTCTTTTTGCCTCTAATGGTCATAATTTATGCGAAAACAACACCAAAATTAGGTTTTAACAGTGAAATGTGTCTTTCACTCCTGGCGAGTTGGCTGGATTCTCGTGCGTATTAAACCTACTTGCTGAAAAGTTACTTCTAATAAAGCATTTTTATTATTAATCATTACAGTCACATTATATAACTCTTAAAAGGAAACAGCTCTTAAAATCCACTTAACTGTGAAATAGCTTTTTAAAATCGATAAAACATTTTTAACGTATGCAAAAATCGTTTCAAAATGATGAATTTAAACTGAGCGTTTCAACTTACAATCTAGTCAAGTTTCTATTTGACAAGAATACTTTTTATCCTTTACAAGTGTCAAAGTTTTATCAATTTAGTTAAACCTTTAAAAGACAGAATTTACTGGCAAGTCTAAAAATAAATTTCTGCTAAATTTTTCTAAGACTTGTTATCCTAAAATGCCTAAACTTAATTTTGATCTGATTATGGTTGTTAATTTAAATTAACAGGCTTATTATAAAAGTTTAAATAGTCAATAATTGTAATTCAATGCAGTATACCGGTAATACTTGCTCTACTTCCCATTTATTTTGCATTAAATCCAAAAATAATCCGTGTTTTATCAACATCCTATGCGACTGCTATAAAAACATCCAGTTCCTCCCAACTTCACTTCACCTCGCAGTAACAGACCCTACTCAGAATCTGAAAACATGAACTGAACCTCTCTGGATGACCAAGATAAAACTGTTTTTGTTTCATGAATGTTACTTGTCTGTTCCCCTCAGATAATCACAGGTGACTGAGCATAGTTGCCAAGACCGCTCATCATAAGCTACTCTGGGCTCTTTGTTTTCTGTAGTCGCTTATTGCGGTTACCTGGGCTTACTTTGAACGTAAAGTCGCTTATTTGGGCTTGTTATTCATTTCACTCTATTCTTCGTCTAGTGACAAGACCACGCTAAAATTAGCTCCAATAAGTGGGGAAATATGGGGAAATAATATAATTAAAAAATGGGAGAAAAGGGCGCATACTTAGCATGGTTAGCTGTTCAATTTTTTAGTTTATTTTTACTAAGTTGTACGCAGCTTTCATGAATGTCTATTGTTGTTATTGTCAAGTGTTGTCATCACTCTTCATTTAAAATTCAGATCTCAAATGAGTCCCAGAGGTATAATGGGGTTAATCTGTATAAATATGCAAAATGTATCTTTATTTTTTAGAGTGGCTATGTTTTTCAAAGTGTTTAGCATAATTTTTGCCGTTTGTATGCAACGTCATAATAAATGTATGTGTATACTGGTTAAAAACGGTCTTAGTTTTACACAATGGGGTGGGTTGCCAGTTGGGCTCGTTTTGGGCTTGTTTTGGGCTGGTCGTTTGCTTCTGTCGCGAGATCTGGCAACACTGTATCAAAGTTCTCATGACAACAAGGCCTCCTGAATTCTTGCCTCGTCATCATTCAGCTTTTTCGACAGAACTATTTCGATAAAAATTGGTAAGCGAATTCTCAGTTTCTTTTTGCAGAGAAAACAATTTAGAAACGTTTGGTTTCACAGTACAACGGCATTTGCACTGTCTTCGGACGGACGAAGCTTTTAGCTGGCGGCTCCGTTAGCATTAGCTTAGCTTTCATTTCCGATAAAAAACGTAATTTTTGGATTATGTAAAATCGGATCTTTCTTCGTCAGATTCTCATGATAAAAACGGATCTGTCCGCTTGGTTCAGCGAAACAATTTGAAGTCTTTCTCGCTAAAATTTTATTAAATCGGACCGCTGATGTGGGCGCCAGGCCTACTGTTAAAACGTCCTAATTTAACGTTGTTAAGCCTTTAAAACCTAAAGTATTTGGATTAGAATTTTATAAACTAGATTGATCAAATACTAAAGTCTTTTTGTCGCATTCGGCTACATTCATGATTTAAAAAAGTATTTAAATATTTACTTTATATTTAACCATAAGTTTTTAGGTCCTGTACATCAGAGATGATTATGTAACCTTTTATAACTGTTCTTAATAGCAGGAAAAATACAATGGGAAATGTTTGCAATCAATCCTCTCTCAGTCACGTTCTAAATGGAATGCTGAAGTAAGAAAGTAATAATTTGTATATGTGTGTTCACAGATCCACCGAGAATTCTCCAAGCAAGACAATCAAATTTCTTGGTTTGTAAAATTATTTAAATAAAAATCTACTTCTCAACATCAACTTTAGTTCTCGTGCCATATTTATGTTTATTTTTATTTTATTTATGTATGTTTCATTAGTACTGCCTCTCTGTTAGCACAGTACTTTTCTTGTAAGTAAATACAGTATAAATTCTCACACAGACGGGGAAGGAGGGGGGG
>JBBPBX010003076.1:26472-75170 GCA_038048925.1 Garcialebias charrua | reverse complement strand
AGGTGCTATAAGGTCACAATGCACCTTCTATTTTCCAATATTATTTTGTTGAAAAACATATCCTTAAATAATATCCTGGAAACAACACAAACTTGTTTTAACTGGCCATGAGGTAGTGCTCTGAAATATAAATGAAGTTCAGACACTTGTTGTTAAAACTAAAAGAATCTGTGAAATCGGTTTCTCATGCAAGTATCGGCCGATTTCTGATTTCCCAAAATTAAGGAAATAGGGACCGATAAATCGGACGGCAGATTTATCTGTGCACCCCTGGTAATTATGACATAAAATGGAGGATTTACCTGCAGTTACCTTCATATAGATCAATATGTGGTACTTCCTGTTCAAAACTGCTGTATTCCATTGCTCATAAGGTTGGCCGCAGGGATTCATCCATCTTTTATCTATTATTTTGTTGATGTTTTGTTTTCTTGAATTATTTAAATATGTTAAAAATAAGGCCTTATCCATCAATCAAATCCTAAATTAGACTGCTAAAACTTCAAGATGTCCTGGTACATTTATGTATTCATTTATTTTATTTATAAAATGTATTCATTTTAAAATACAACAAAAAACAATCTCATAAATGATAAGAATACAAAATGTAAAATGAAAGGTAGCAGAAAGAAGAAAAAATCTTATTATATCTGCCCCTTTTTTCAAGCAATTAGTTCAAACAATATTATCTTCAAATAACAGAACAAAATGAATAAATCTAATTTTTCTAACTCTAATACATTACACGTTAAGCTACTTCACTCTTTTTTTCAACAATTCAGTTTTGATAATTTTCTTAAATGTAAACATTGACTTGGTTATTTTAACATCCCTCTCCAAACAATTCCATAATCCAATTCCCTGGATTAAGGTAGACCGTCACTTCAAACTAGTTCTGAATTTTGGATTTACAAATATGTCTGTCCCCTTAAGATTATAACAACTTTGTCTTTTAACAAAATGTATTTGGATATTTAAAGGTAAAGTGTTATTCTGAGCCCTATACATAACTGATAAAACATTATAATCTACCAGATCATGGAACTTCAACAACTTCAGTTGATAAAATAATGTACTTGATGGATGACGGTAATGCTTTCTGGTGATAATTCTTACTAGCCTGGCCCTCGCCATTCCTGCACAGCTCCGCTCAATTCTATTTCCCTTCACTGCTGGGTCTGGGATTTCTCATAGACAACGATTTCTCCGGTCGATTTTTGACCGGACCAATCAGAGAACAGAAGGCAGATTGGCGGATTACCGGACCAATCAGAGAACAGAAGGCGGAGTTTTGAACGACGTTGACTGACGTCGTCAGTTAAAATGGCTGCCGCCACGAAGGAATTTTCCAGAAAACAAGGTAAAAAACTATTATTTCTTTCCTGAGAAAAACTATATTTCTTAGCTGACGTTATATCAGAAGTGTTCCTGAGCTTAACAGTTCCTAAATCAATTCACGAAATGGTCAAATCTGCTGGATTTAAATAGTTTCGGTTTGACATTTTCCAAACAGCCTCAGGGTGCGCTACGAAAATAAATGATAAAAAATCGAATTTTATCTCAAATGTTTCATCCAGGCCAACAGTCAGTAAATTAAAGACATATAATTACACACTGGTAGCAGAAAAAATATCCACCGAGTGGTTTCTGAGCTTTTTATCTGAATAGCCTGGACCTCGCCAGGCTAAGCTAACAAAACTCCGCCTTCTGTTCTCTGATTGGTCCGTTCAAAAATCGAACGGAGAAATCGTTTTCTATGGGAGGAATGCCAGACCCTAGTCAGAAGCAAAGTGAAGGACAGGGTGTGGTTTTAACCAGGCTAAATTCTTACAGCTCTTTTCTGTAAAACAAAAATAGGCTTTGTAATTGTTTTACACACTTTCCCCCAAATATCTATACAATAGATTAAGTGTGGAACAATGATTGTGTTATACAACAAATACAGAGCTTTATCATTCAGGTGTATTTGCTAACATTTTGAGTGATCATTCCGTAATAGCAGCTCTTAGATACTAAACTTCCACCTGCTAAGCCCAGAATAGTTCAAAAAAGGGATTTGAAACATTTCTGTGAACAGTCATTCCTCTGGGATCTATCCCACTTTGATTGGCAACGTATTCTATTAATCAACGACGTGAACACCGCTTAGAATTATTTTCATGACAGTTTCATTTACTTTGTAAATAAACACGCCCCTTTCCGGAAGTTCAGGATAAAGGGCCGTGACAGCCCCTGATTTACTCCTGAACTAGCTGACCTTCTGCACAGGAGAGATCATCTCTGGGCCGCAGCAAGAAAATCACACTCAGGGCCAGTTTACACGGCGCGTATTTTGAGTGTAACCGCTACTTTCTCTTTGCGACTTTGCTTATCGCCTACACGACGCTGCTGGCCCCCCTCGATGACACCGATACTTTTCTGACCCTGCTCTCAAGGTGGAAGTTTTTCGCTGACCCCCCGTTGATAATGTAAACATCTCCCGTGGAGCTTTTGTTTGAACACATGCACGCAGCACGCACGCGCAGACAGCCGGCATTTTAACAATGGCGGTGGACTGGACAGTGGACACACGCACCACTTTCTGAACTATAGCTGATGGAATATATTTTGATTCTCATATTTAATTATTCTACACCTTACCTGCATCTGTGTTGGAAGAGAGCCAGCTGCCTGGATCCAGTTGTCTGTTAACGAGGCAGTCGGACATTTCACGTGTCACGCTGCACTATAACATACTATAACAATAATAAACAGTATTTATGTTAGCGTGGGAGATATTTACATTTATCTGAGCTAAATGAAGCTATCTGGACTCGTTACGTCATGCCTAACATGCTGCATGTTGAAAATGAAGACACCAGGTTGATTTTTAATTTATTTATTTATTCAACACCACAAACTCATGTCACAAACACTGAGAATTAAATTGAACACTTTTAAAAACACGTTAACCAAACTTTAATGAACTGGACTCTGTTGTTCATCCTGGTGGACACTGGACCCACATCCGAACCGGTTCGCTTCGTGGAACGACAGCTTCGACCTCGCAGGAAAAAAATAAAAATAAAACCTCAGTTGGTTGTTCTGTGATCGAACTAAACACAAGGAAACATTATTAAGAACATTGTTTACCTTGTAGCGCTGCTGTAAATCAGCTGATTCTCACGGAGTAAAGTCAGACATGTTGACTCGGTTCCGGTCCAGTCAGCAACTGGTGTGCAGATGAAGCGGTCCACTTGGTGTCAGATCTGTTGACTCTTGTCCAAATTCCAGCTTTAACTTGTTGTTAACTTGTTGACAACAACTTGTAGTAGCTGAACTTTTAGCCAGAGAGGAAAACAGGCTGCCTCGTCTGCTTTGTTTACCTCAGGCAGCAGTGGCACGCATGCGCAGTAGTGAAGGTTCCAAAGATCACAGCGCCATCTACAGGCCCAGCATGGTAACTACAGTAAATTCATGAGTACGGGGGGTGGAGGGGAGAGAGTCGTATCCACAGAATTCGCCCATGTCAACGCAAAACTTTCAACCTAATTAACATACCCAAAAGTTGCGTTTCCCCCACACAGTGTCCGTGTAAACAGGGCCTCAGACACTGATTGGATGAATTTTTGGCAGCTGAGGAATAAATGCACAACTGCCATCAAAGCCGCAAAGCGTAATTACTTCTCATCTCAGACCTCCAAAAATCTAAACGATCGTAAAAAAATTCTGGACAACCATCAAATCTCTCTCAGGCATCCCCCAATCATCTGACCTTCCATCACAACTTCTTGTTGACTCTGCTCCTGTGTCAAATATGGTGTAGTGGCAGGGCTTCCGACTTGGGACCCGAAAGACGCGGGTTCGCGCCCCGGCCACTACACACCTTGGGGTGTCTATGAGTGCACACCTAATTCTCCAGCTCCCCGGGCGCTTTCTATGGCTGCTCACTGCACCACCTGGTGGTGGTTGGGTTAAATGCAGAGATGAATTTCTTCTGTGTATGGGAAACATACACAGGTGACAAAAAAAGGACATTATTATTATTATTATTATTAGATAAGCACGAGATCCTAAACTGTTTCAACAAACATTTTGTTGCTTCTAGTTCATTATTTGACACAGTTATAAATGGAAAATCATCCACTCCATCTAATAACCAAACTTCTACAAATCAAATCCCTCCTACAAGCCAATCCTCAGTTAATCACACCTTCTCATTTTCTCCGTTCTCAGTCAGTGAGGTAAATAAATTGCTAAATGATCTTGATCCTAAAAAATCTGCTGGTCCAGATGAACTTCCACCTTATTTCTTAAGGCTGGCTGCTCATATCATCACAGTCCCTGTGACCCACATCTTTAATCTGTCCATAAGCCAAAATTCCATTCCGGATGCTTGGAAAACAGCCTTTGTTCTTCCTTTGCTGAAGGGAGGTGACCCCACCGCACTGAACAACTATCGACCAATCTCTAAACTCTGCATTTTAGCCAAGGTTCTAGAAAATTTGATAAACTCTCAGATCAAAAATTATTTGGACTCATTTAACATCTTACCTCTCCATCAATCTGGTTTCAGGAAAAAACACAGCACAACGACTGCTTCTTTGAAGGTTCTTAATGACGTTGTTGAAGCATTGGATGCTAAGAATTATTGTGCTGCACTTTTCTTAGATCTGTCTAAAGCTTTTGACACAGTGGATCATAACATCTTGTGTCATAAGCTCTCAGAAATTGGGTTCTCTGATCACACCATTGGTTGGTTTTCTAATTATCTGTCCAATCGGAAGCAATGTGTTCAGCACAATGGTACTTCTTCCAGTTATTTAACGGTTAAAAATGGTGTACCACAAGGCTCAGTCTTAGGACCAACCCTCTTTACAATTTACATAGCTCATGTAGGTCAGAGCATCCCTGATGCATCCTTACATTTCTATGCTGATGACACAGTTGTTTACTGTCAAGCTAAAACAGTTGCTAAGGCTTTCCAGTTTTTGCAATCCGCTTTTGACATCATCCAGTCAGATTTGTTCCGTCTCAAACTTGTACTAAATGCTGAAAAAACAAAAGGGATGTTTTTTTCAAGTAGGAAGTCGGTCCCAGCAGATCTTCCTCTGATTTTATCCTCAAATGGTGTCCCAATTGAGTTTGTTGATTCCTATAAATATTTGGGTATACTGGTTGATTCACAGCTCTCTTTTAAACTCCATGTGGAAAACCTAGTAAAGAAACTGAAAGTTAAACTGGGTTTCTTTTTCAGAAACAGATCATGTCTAACACTGAATGTTAGGAAACGCCTTGTATCTGTGACTTTCCTCCCCTCCATTGATTACGGTGACATTCTCTACATGAATGCTCCTACAAGCACCCTGCGGATGTTGGATGTTGTCTACCATGGTGCTCTAAGATTCATAACTGGCTGTGATTATCGTACCCACCACTGCACCCTGTATTCACTGGTTAACTGGACATCATTAACCTCACGCAGACTTTTCCACTGGTACATTTTCATCTTTAAATCACTTCTCGGTCTGCTGCCCTCATACATCTCCTCCTACATGTCTTTACGTGAGTGCAGCTACAGTGTGCGCTCTCAGGACATCATCACCTGCAGTGTTCCGTCAGTGAGGACTGAACTTGGAAAAAGGGCCTTCTCCTACTCTGCTCCTGCTTCCTGGAATATCTTACAAAAAGATTTGAAGCTCTCGGCCCTGACCTCCCTAAATGGTTTTAAAAATCTTTTGGAAACCTGGCAAAAACCATTGCAGATATGTTCCTGTTTTTGATTTTGTACATCTACCTTGTGGTGTTTTGCTAGTTTTGATACTTTGCATTTCACTTTCTATTTCTCTCCTACGTTTTTTTTTTTTTTTTTTTTCTGTTGTTTGTTGTTTAAGGAAATTCTACCATTGCTGTTCATCATTCTTTAGTTTGTAGCAGGTCGCTTTTGTAAATGAGCCCTCGAGGCTCAATGAGATTTACCTGACTAAATAAAGGTTGAATGAATGAAGTCAATAAGTCTCTGACTTTGTACAGCACTGCAATGGATTTAGCTATTTTTATTCTTACTGAATTTATGTGTTGTTTCCATGTCAGTTTGTCATCAATGATAACACCCAAAAACTTCACCTCACTCACTCTACAAATCTCAACACCCTCAATTTTGAATGGAAAATCCACAGTTTTCTTTTTATTACTGAATATCATGTAATTAGTTTTTCTAGATTTAATGATAATTTATTAAGTTTAAACCAAGTTTGTATTTTGACAAATTCTGTCGCATCAACTCCAACATCTGTTCTATATCTTTACCCAAACAAAAAAAATGTGGTATTGTCTGTAAAAAGTACACATTTAAAGAATCCTGACACATTTACCAAGTCATTCACATATAAAATAAATAACATTGGTCCAAGTACAGAGCCTTGAGAAACTCCACATGTGATATTGCAAGGGTCAGAGCTTACACCATTTATTTTTACAAACTGTAATTTAAAGCTGTTCATTAAAAAAAAAAATTCTCAACCTCTGAAGATGTTATGATCTCAAAGACTGAACACTGAATTACTTCCAAACTCAACAAGGAAGTTGAAAATCTTACCCAACACTTGTTTTAGGGCTGAAATGAGAGATAGTCTTACTCATTACTTTATCATCAACATCGTTTCATACATTAGGAAGGGTTGCACAATTAGGAAATCAAGCCAGTTCTGCACATATGCACAGTATATAAAGTGGTCCCAGGCCACCAACACACACAACTTTTCACAAACTGTGGTACACTCGTTGCTGTTAGACCAGCTGTTTGAACAAGTGGAAAGGTAAGAAATCAAACTTTCAGTCATATTTACAGGTAAGAAAACATTTACAGGTAAGATAATGTAAACCTCAACTAGAGAAGAGAGAATTATCTTGAATGTAGTAAGAAAAAGTTTAAATCTGAAAGTAAAAATTGTGCTGATAGACTTTACTTAAACAAAATGACCAGGTCAGTGGACCTGAAAATTGAAGAGCATACTGCTCACATTTAAAAGTTATTCAAAGAAAGGCTTTCTTTTTGGGGGTGTGCACAACACACAGCTACAAGGTTAAAGAAATAAGTCATAAATGTGACCGTTCTGTTTTTTTGGTTTTTTTCAGGATGAAGTGTACCGTGATGTTGCTTGTGTTGTCCATGGTTGTCCTGATGGCTCAACCTTCAGAGGGCTTCTTTGGACTTATTGACAAAGGGATTGGGAGAGGGATCACTAAGTAAGGACTTGAATTTTTACTTGAACACTAAACATCTGTACAACTTTTAAGCCATAATAATAAACCTTTACAATTTATATATATANAACTATTTTACTTTTGTGTCAATTTGTGAATCTGTTTTTTTTAGCCTCGTTGAAAAACACGGAGACAGGCAACTTGACCAGCTGGATGAGCAGCAGCAGGATCAGGAGCAACAAGACCAGGACCAGCAGGACCAGGAGCAACAGGACGAGAAGCAACTGGACCAGGAACAACTGGACCAGGAGCAATTGGACCGGGAGCAACTGGACCGGGAGCAACTGGACCGGGAGCAACTTGACCAGGAGCAAACGGACCAGAAGTAACTGGTCAAACATTACTTGGAATAAAAGTCTGCATGGCACAGCTTAATGGTGAACAAGAATGTTTTCCAGTTTTTAATAAATATATATAATAAAGCTATTAATTTGATCCAAAATGTGTTGAAAATGGTAAAAACATTTGAATATTTTGTTGGCAAAATATGTGAAAAGGGAAATTGTGCCCTCCGTGGCCAAGATAATATAACAGCCTTTCCAAAATATTTATCTTTCTGTGAAACATCAACATCTTTTATTTTATTTTATGATGAAATAACAGCTTTTATGTCTGTGACAGACTGGAGTTTTTGTCAATCCATATCTTTAACAGTTGCGTTGGACTGAGTGGGAAATATAATCTGATCAATATGTCTCAGCATTGGAAAAACACGTTGAGAATTGTTGCATTAAAACAAGCACACGTTTGACAGTTTCGTCTGCCATGAGCACTTCTCTCCATTTTAAACTTTGTGTCATTCTGGCGCATACAGGGATTTTCTTTGGTGATGAAATTTTCGACCTGATATAAATGACCCAAAAATAAACACATTTATGTCAGGTAACAGCTGGCCTAATTATCCAACGAAGCAAAGGATCTTCTTTAATTTCCACTTTTATCACATCAAACACTGAACCATCTTTTATAGGAGAAGTAGATCTTGCTCATAACTCTTAGCAGCTTCATATTTTCTGATTAAAAATCCTAGTAAATAATAAAGACAATCAAATATCAGAGCTTGAATTTTTTTTTTGATGATTTGGAACAAAATGCCAGACTAAATAATCTGGTGTTAACCGGACTAGAGGTCAAGCGTCGGTCCAATGCAAAGACTGCTAAAAGTACTGATACAACAAACGAGGGACATGAGGATGAACAACGGACTCTGGAGGAGCAAGTTGTGTCATACTTAAAAGGCAAGGACATCGAGGTGGACCATGAAAACATCTCCATCGGCCACTCCTTGCCAAACAAAGCAGAAAAATCTACAACATCAGTAATCATGAAGTTCACCACTTTGAAAGCTAGAAACAATGTAATAAGGCAGGCAAATAAACTGAAAGGAACTAAGGTCTACATAAACGAACATCTAATGAAGAAAAACAGAAATATTGCACGTGAGGCAAGACTGTTGAAAAAAATTAAAAATAACATCTACATGGACAAGAAATGGTAACATTTGGATAAAAATAAGTGAAGTGTCTCAACCCAAAATAATAAGAGAACTGAAGGATTTGGAAAGATTCAAATAGTCTTAAAAGATAATAAAGCGTAGTAAATGTACAGTGGGATGTTCAAGTACACTCCATTATGATATGTCATGAAAACTTGGAGTCAAAGATATACAATATTGAAGATGTGTTAGATACAGATTATATTCCTGTCATAAAAGATTGTAAATATTATAGTGAGGAACAATTCAGTGTCATCAATGTAACAAATGGAGGTCTTTATATTATTCACTTTAACAGCAGAAGCATAAATGCAAATATATCTGAAATAATAGATTTTTTAAAAACGATTAAATAGAACATTTGACATAATAGCACTATCTGAGACATGGCTTAAGGATGCCACTCCATGTATAAATTTTGATGGGTATGAACCATATTATATGAACAGAATAAGTGGAAGGGGTGGAGGAGTCGCTCTTTTTGTTAAGAAGGGAATCAGATGTAAATTGATTAAGGAAATGTCAATAGTTGTAGAAAATATAATGGAAATGGTAACAATAGAAATAATTGCCAACAATGACAAAAACATAATTGTAGGTTGTGCATACAGATCACCTAGTACAAGGATTGAAACATTCTCTGACAAAATCATAGAGTTATTGGAGAAAAACATAACAAAAACGTTTTCTTATGTGGGGATTTCAATATTGACTTAGGAAATATAAAGGATGTAAACAACATCAGTATGTTCATAAATTCAATGAATAGTTTAAACCTCTATCCAGTGATCTCTAAGCCAACAAGAATCACAAATCACAGTGCCACAATAATTGATAACATTTTCACAAACATATTAAATGGGGATGTGATGGGTGGTATTCTTGTCACTGATCTGAGTGATCTGCAATTTTTGCCATATATAAAAATGACCAAGTTATTAAAAAGGTAGCTACAAAAGAGAAAAAAAATGATAAACACATCCAAAAAAGCGATGGACAAATTAAAGGACAACTTAGACAAGCAAAATTGGGATAATGTGTACGTAAACGATGTGAATACACCTTATGATGAGTTTATCAATATCATAGAAACGTTATATGAAAAAAATTGTGTGTATAACAATTATACTAGGAAAAATAATGTTGATCAACCTTGGATGACAAATGGACTGAGAAATGCTTGTAAAAAGAAGAACTTCCTGTATTCATCCAAAAAAGCTAAGTCTGGTCCTCTGGACATTCAAAAACCAAAACAAAACAAAGCAATTTTTGGATTTTTCTACCTGGATTATTGAGCATGCATCAGGGTGTTTCCTGTATTCATGTTTCTTAAAATGTAGAACACTAGAATCTGAATCTAAATACAAGACGTACAAAAATAAATTAGTAAGTATCATAAGAAAACACAAGAAGGAATACTACAGTGAATTACTAAACAAAAGTAATGGTGACATTAAAGCAACATGGCGAGTGATGGATAGTGTCTTGAAATATCAACAATCAAAGTTTGGTATATTAACACATTTTGTTAAACGATGAGGATATTTTTAATGATCATGACATTGCAAATGGATTTAATCAATATTTTGTGAATGTGGGTCCAAATCTTGCAGCTAAAATACCAATGGTAAGCAACAATGTAGACCCTACAAGTACTAGTTGTAAAAGCAGTATTTATCTACAGGAAACTAATAAGGATGAAATAATAAATGTTGTCAAAATAAATTCTGATAAACAATCAAAAGACTGGGTTGACATGGACATGAAGCTGGTGAAGGAAATAATGCGTCATATTATTGAGCCATTTACATATATATGTAATCTGTCCTTTTCAACTGGAACATTCCCAGACAATATGAAGATTGCTAAGATTGTACCCATTTTCAAAGACGGTGACAAGAGTATATTTAGTGATTATAGACCAATATCATTATTGCCACAGTTCTCAAAAATATTAGAATAACTATTTGTGAATCGATTAGACCAATTCCTTGGCAAACATACAATTCTGAGTGACAGTCAATATGGATTCAGAGCACAAACTTCTACATCACATGCTATCATGGAGTTGATGGAGCAAATAGCCACTGCTGTTGATCAAAAGAAATATGGTCTTAGTATTTTTGTTGACTTGAGAAAGGCATTTGATACCGTGGACCATACCATTCTTATTGAAAAATTAAGTAAATATGGTGTCAGAGGACTGGCATTGCAGTGGTTAACCAGCTATCTCACAAACAGAAAACAATTTGTACAAATTAATGATGTCAAATCTGACTTATGTAATATTACTTGTGGAGTCCCCCAGGGCTCCATAATTGGACCAAAGCTATTTATTCTATATGTTAATGAGTTGGTTGAGGTGTCAAGACTTTTCAAATGTATACTTTTTGCCGATGATACAATGTATTTTTGTTCAGGAAATAATATGGATCAGATTTTTGAGTTTGTTAAGACAGAATTTGTAAAAATACAAAATTGGTTTAAGATTAATAAATTATCATTGAATTTAGATAAAACAAAGTAGATGATATTCAGTGGAAAAGGGGAAACTGTAGATTTTCCACTCATGGTTGATGGGGTTGAGATTTGTCTTGTGAGTGAAAAGAAGTTCTTGGGTGTTATTATTGACAATAAACTGACATGGAAACCTCATATAAAGTCTGTCAGGATAAAGATAGCCAAAGCAATTGGTGTATTATATAGAGTAAGGAATCTGTTAAATGATAAAGCTCTGTACTTATTATACAATACAATTATTGTCCAACACATAATCTACTGTATTGATGTTTGGGGTACATCTTGTAAATCATTCACGGAACCTGTCTTTGTACTTCAGAAGAGACCTGTAAGAATAATAACCAGAAAGCACTATTGTCACCCTTCAAGCACATTATTTCATAAATTGAAATTGTTGAAGTTCCATGACCTGGTGGATTACATTATCCTGTCTATTATGTATAGAGCTCATAAAAACGAACTACCAGTGAATATACAAATGTTCTTTGTCAAACTTATGAGTTGTTATAATCTTAAAGGAATAGAGATTTTTGTGAAACCAAGATATAGAACCAGTTTAAGGGGTCGTCAACCTCAATCAAAGGAATAGATCTTTGGAATACTTTGGAAACTGGTATTAAAAATGCTAAATCAATGGCCATTTAAAAAAAATAAAAAATATATGATCAAAACAAATTTCTTGCAAAAATTGTTGCAATAGTTTTCTTCTTTGAAATTCTTTTTCGTGGAACTATATGAGCTGTTTTCTTTTCTTCACTATGAAACCTCTTAGATTGTTTTTTTCTTTTTTTTCTCTTTTTTTTCTTTTTGTTTGTTTGTTTGTTTGTGTTGTTTGAACTATTATGGTAATGGGGGTAGAAAAAATAAGATTTTTTCTTCTGTCTGCATCCTTTCATTTTACTTTTATTCTGTACAGTCTCAAATGTTAGATTGTTCTTGTGTTGTATTTAAAATGAATAAATTTAATTTAAAATATATATATATATTTCCATACAATAGTATTGCTAAATTATATGTAAAGACCTATGAGGTCAGGATTTTGAGTGAGAGGAGATAGTATTCCAAAAACATGCACAACTTTTGTGTTCATTCCTCATTCATTATTATTTTGTATTTTTTCCTATGATAACATAATTTACCGCTAAAGTCTCAGGGAAACAACTTGATAATTATGGATCAGTTTAGGTCGTCAAGTTGCTTTTATTCTACAGCAGACATATTGCTCGCAGCTTAATATGAGGTTACATCATAATTATTTTCTCTTAAGCCCTTAAAACTTACAAAGTAATATTTTCTGAATTTATATCTGGTTTAAGGGACAACGTTTTTGGAAACTGTACCTCAATAGGCCCAATTTGGAAAGCATACAGTAAATTGTCAAAAAGGACTGTGCAGAGGTGAACACCTGCATTTTAATCTAATGTGTCGCTAGCACTTTTGTTGCTTAAGTTTAAAAAAAGCTGTTTTATTTAAACCTAAAAAAAGTGATATTTCTCAAACTTAATTTTCTGCTGATCTGACGAAAGCTTATTTAAAAGCAGTGTAAACAGAAAACTTAACTCATTTAAAAAGGTTTGCCTTTTTTCCTTAGACTTTGAAAAAAAAGTGCATTCCTGCCATGTTCGACTTCAAGTCCCTCATGTGAGGACAGTTTAAATGAGATAATACTTTGTAATAAAATAGATAAAAAACAGATTCAGATGTCTAATGATTTAAAGCTCCACTGACATGTTCTTTTAACTTTTCAAAAAATGGCACAACATATATAAATATTAAGATAGACCTCTGACCGTTTTTGCTAAAATAATGTTCAATGAATGAAATTTCCTCTCAAAATATTTTAAATTTAGCGCCGTTTTTTTAGACCATAAATCCGGATTTTCCGGTCACGTGTCAGCATTACCGATTTGACGTCACGTCCGATACTGAACTCTGCTCAAACCGTACATTGAATGGACAAAAATATAAACGCATCCGTCGAATTTAGCCAATTAAAACTACATTTTAGCGATTTGGCTTCAGTTTGGGGAAAAAAAAGTTATTTTGAGTGATGCACAACGAACGGAAAGGTTTATATTCTCCGTTTTGCTTTTTTTTTTCAAGGGAGGTTTCACATTGAGCACCAGATGGCAGCAGAGCTATCGTGATAACTCTTACAGAAGCAACACGGAGAATATAAACCTTTCCGTTCGTTGTGCATCACTCAAAATAACTTTTTTTTCCCCAAACTGAAGCCAAATCGCTAAAATGTAGTTTTAATTGGCTAAATTCGACGGATGCGTTTATATTTTTGTCCATTCAATGTACGGTTTGAGCAGAGTTCAGTATCGGACGTGACGTCAAATCGGTAATGCTGACACGTGACCGGAAAATCCGGATTTATGGTCTAAAAAAACGGCGCTAAATTTAAAATATTTTGAGAGGAAATTTCATTCATTGAACATTATTTTAGCAAAAACGGTCAGAGGTCTATCTTAATATTTATATATGTTGTGCCATTTTTTGAAAAGTTAAAAGAACATGTCAGTGGAGCTTTAAATTTGTAGGCAAAAGATAATCTGAAATTCAGAATTTTGTAACGAAGTTCAAACTATATTTTTATTTCCTTTTTTTTTTCTTTACGGAGAAAACAAGCTGAACACAGTGAATTTTCTCCCGATTTTCCCAATAATTTTACCTTTAGATGAAACTGGAGAAAGTTTTTGTTATTATTGGTGTTCATGTTTATATCTGCCAATATTAGTGGAAGACTAATTTAAAAGACCAAAATTGACTAATATTGCTAAACATTTTTCTGATGACATACCAGTGGAGGTTTGGAAATGTCTTTGAGAGATGGCAGTGAGGTTTTTGATTCAAATATTCAATGACATATTTGAGGGTGAGAAAATGCCTGAAGAATGGAGATGAAATGTGCTGGTTCCCATTTTTAAGAACAAGGGTGATGTACAGACTAGAGTTGTAGCAACTACAGAGGAATTAAGTTGCACAACAAAGATCTGGGAGAGAGTTGTGGGAGCAAGACTTAGACGAGGTGACTATCTGCGAACAACAGTATGGTTTCATGCCAAGCACCACAGATGCCATCTTACTTTGAGGATGCTGATGGAGAAGTACAGAGAGGGTCAAAGAACTCCATTGTGTTTTTGTGGATTTGGAAAAAACATATGACAGAGTGCCGAGGGAGAAGGTGTGGAGTTGCATGAGGAAATCTGGAGTGGCACAAAAATATGTTAGACTGGTACAGGACATGTATGAGGACAGCAAGACAGTGGTGAGATGTGCTGTGACAAATGGCTTCAAGGTGGAGGTGAGATTGATGCCTGAACAGGATAAGGTCAGGAAGGAATCCCTGTGGACTATGATGTTTGCAGATGACATTGTGATCTGTGGTGAGAACAGGGAACAGGTGGAAGAGAACTTGGAGAAGTGGAGGTATGCACTTGAAAGAGGAATGAAAGTCAGCCGTAGTAAGACAGAGTACATGNGAAGAGAGTCCAGGCAGGATGGAGAAAAGTTTCAGGAGTGATTTGTGACAAAAAGGTGTCAGCAAAGGTCAAAGGAAAAGTTTACAAGACAGTGGTGAGACCAGCTATGTTGTATGGTCTGGAGACAGAGACATGGACAAAAAGACAGGAGACAGAACTGGAAGTGTCAGAAATGAAGATGTTGAGGTTCTCCTTAGGAGTGACAAGGATGGATAAGATCAGGAATGAGATCATCAGAGGTACAGCACATGTTGAACAACTGGGAGATAAAGTTAGAGAGGACACACTGAGATGGTTTGGACATGTCCAGAGGAGGGACAGTGGTTTGGACATGTCCAGAGGAGGGACAGTGGTTTGGACATGTCCAGAGGAGGGACAGTGGTTTGGACATGTCCAGAGGAGGGACAGTGGTTTGGACATGTCCAGAGGAGGGACAGTGGTTTGGACATGTCCAGAGGAGGGACAGTGGTTTGGACATGTCCAGAGGAGGGACAGTGGTTTGGACATGTCCAGAGGAGGGACAGTGGTTTGGACATGTCCAGAGGAGGGACAGTGGTTTGGACATGTCCAGAGGAGGGACAGTGGTTTGGACATGTCCAGAGGATGGACAGTGGTTTGGACATGTCCAGAGGAGGGACAGTGGTTTGGACATGTCCAGAGGAGTGTCAGTGGGAATATTGGTAGAAAGATGTTAGAAATGCAGCTGCCAGGAAAATGACAGAGGTAGTTGGAGTGAGGACAGAGGATGCAGAGGACAGAGTGAGATGGAAGAGGATGACTCACTGTGGATACCCCTGAAGAGAGAACAGCCGAAAGAAGAGGAAGAAGAAGCAGCCAGAACAGGAAGTGGACTAGTATATTATGCTAATTGTATGCATTTCAGTTAAAATTTACCAACAGTTTTTACAGTTTTTGGGTCCTAACCAAAGTCACTGATGTAAAATATTAAAGTTTTCTTGTTACACAGTCAAAGACTGTATACTGTGTTATTGGCCCAAACTTCTGACATTTGTATTGTGTATGCATATTAAACTCATCCATCTATAAGACAAATTCGCATGCATCCAAACACACAGATTGCACAATACAGCCTCCTCAGCCATGGTTTATAACAAGAGTACAATATACAGCACACACATCACAACATACAGCAAACTACACTGCCTGGCCCCAAAAAAAAGTCACCACAAAAAAAAAAGAACAAAAAAAAGGGTCACACTAATATTTCGTTGGATAACCTTTAGCTTTGATTACGGCCTGCATTCGCTATAGCATTGTTTCAATAAGCTTTTGCAATGTCACATGATCTATTTCCATCCGGTGTTGCATTATGGGTGCATCACTTCACCTGTCTCTTCTTACCCTGAGGCACTCATCATTCTGGAACAGGGTAAATCTGGACTCATCAGACCACATCAGTGTTTCCCCTACCATAATATAGGTGGGGCGCGCACCGCCCCGTCAACAGAACTGAGTGCCCCGCCTACTGAAACTCCCCCCCGCCCCACTCCAACTACCTGTTGGCACTAACAAAATGCTAAACTAGCAGCTCGCAATGCCGGTGCACTAGCTAAAAACCTAAAAGCAGCCTCTTTCCTCATGCTAAACACTCACCCTGACACCCCCCACCACCACACCCACTCGAAAACTGTCGGTACAAACAGCGCACGGCTCACATTTGTCTGTCTCACCCTCCCCCACCCAAAAATAAAAATAATAAACTGTCTGTACAAGCAGCACGCGGCTGAAATGTGTTTTTTTTTCTCCTCTGCCCTGCTCCCAAACTGTAAAACTGTTGCGCTGCTTTGTCTCTGCATCCCCCACTCACCCCTAAATCTGTCAGTATAGGTGCTGCGCAGCTCAGGACGTGTCTCTGTCCATCTGCCCCACTATCCTTCCAGTTTTTAATAATGTGTTGGACAGTTCTTATCCCAATTTTAATAGTTTCTACAATCTCCTTAGACGTTTTCTCTGCTTGATGCATACCAATGATTTGACCCTTCTCAAACAGACTGACATCTTTTCCACGACCACGCAATGTGTCTTTTGAGTTGTTTAAGAAATTAGAAGAAACTCATTGCACCAGTTTGGGTTAAATAACTTGTTGCCTGTTGAAATGCAGTAATTATCCAATAGGAGGCTCGTACGTATTTGATTACCGGTAGTTAAATCCAGGTGGCGACTTTTTTTTGGGGGGGTGGGGCAGGCAGTGTATTTAACACCAAAACAGCAATGGCCTGGACAAGCAAAGACCTTGTACGGCAGTGTCCCTTGATTTGTGAATTTGACCTTGAAGCTGGGGTCATGGAAAGTGTATGACACTCTACCTTGTGAAGATGCACCGGTTTCCTCCAACAGACCAAAATCATGCATGTTACATTGAATTTTGTAACCTTTGTGACTTGGCCAGGATGCAACTTGCCTCTCGCACGGCTGGAGATAGCCACCAGCTTCTCTGCGCACCAAAAAGAAAACGCAAGTAGAGAAAATGAATGGATGGTATCACAGCCTCAAAGTCCAATGCCTCCTTGCTGTCAAATGTCTGTCTTATCTTTGATACTGTCTGACCCAACTTTGGTTGTACGTTTGCAATGAGGTGGAAAACTGTGTGACCCAAACTAAAATGTTTAAAGTTACATGACCCAGCCAGATGCAAATCAGTACAATTTGTGACACTTGCTTCTTTCTGATTTGTGAGAATCCTCTTGACCAATCAGTGAAAAGGCAAGGACTAAATATTTCAGAATGGCTTCATGGTTCAACGTCAATATTTATATTTCAATCGTGAAAGAAATAATGTGCTGTAGGGTTGTGCACCTCTGGTATACAGACAACACACATTTTGAGACACTGCCAAGAAGCCAATTTATTAAAGACGCATGAGCAGCAAAACACAAAGTGACACCATCTGATTCAGATACAGTGATACAGTCCAATCACGACACAGTGCAACCCAATGAATTTTGGTCAGCACGTTTAAATTTGATGCAATACAACAAAGGAAAGATTTTATGCAAATTACTGAGACAGTTTTTTTTTACTACTTTAAAGTAATGCCTCAAGGCTCAACGAGACTAATCTGTATACAAGGTTGAATGAATGAACACCACTCACAAATAGGCATTTTATAAAAGTATATAACACTTGCATAATATCCATCTTGCAAAATATCCATCTTGCAAATAAACAATACACAAGTACTGTATAAAGCCAAGTACAACCATGAAAAACTAGCAGCAGCAGATGTGGTTTATGCTCTCTTGTTAACTCAATAGGCTTTAATGTTGAACATTAAAGCATATTTACCCAACACAACCCTAACTAAGGATTCAATTGATGGACTGACGCAGCAACAATACAAAAATACAAGCCAACAACGGATTTCCTGCAATTTTTACACAGCACGCGGTAGGTTTGCCCCAAACAGACAAGGAAGGCAGCCTCACTTTCTGAAAATCTTTTTTGGCTCGAATGTTTTTCCTGTTTGTGGTTGGTACTCTGCTACACCGCCTCTCTCATACTGAGCAGAGAATGGACTCACAAGGTGACATCACCGTTCATCTGAACTATTTCGGACATGGTCATTTTGCAGTATATTATGCTATCCACAAAATAACTTCGAGGAGAATCACTAAACTTAAAAAATCAAGCTGTTCAAAGGAGATATTGACACTGGTTCATATGGCCTTCGCGTGCAGCATGACCAACGCGGAAGCAACGGCTTGCTATCATGTTAAGGCATCTGACGTGTCAACTCAGAAGACCTATGGGGCCAGTACACAGTCAGCAACCGTTTGTACTGACCAATTTCATCATGGAGATCTTTGGATTAAATCACCAGACACTGGATATTAGCCCAGGGATTATCAACAACGGTCTGTCACGAAGAAGTAAAACTATGAACTTGAAGGTCAATTTAAACAATAAAAAAAGAACTGGACCGGCCCAAATTAAAACTAAGACATTACAAACAAAGGCAATAAACAAACAAAAATATAATTTATTTTTTCAAACTGTTAATCATGCAAGAGTGGTGTGGGATCCTGTACTAAAACCTAAAGGTATCTTTGGAGGTCATTTAAATATAAGAAGTACCCAAATGTGAGGAAATAAGAACATTACTAATGGGATCAAACTTAGATTTTTTTATGTCTAAGTGAAACCTGGCTTACTGACAGCGTGTCAACTAACATGATTGATGTACCTGGATACACATGTTTTAGGAAGGACAGAGTGGTGGGGCGAGGAGGGGGAGTATTAATTTACATAAAAGATTTATTTAACGTTAGGGAAATAGTTATAGAAGAGCATATCTCATTAGAATCTATGGGTATAAATGTTTGTCTCTCACCTCGTATGAATTTTAATATTGTGGTGATATATAATCCACCATCATGTTCCAGTAAAACCTTCTATCATAACTTAAAAGAATTGTTAAAAGGATTTAAAAACAACAGTGAAGTAATCATTTTGGGGGATTTTAATGTAAATTGGATGGATAAAATTTTTTAAAAACCATTTAAAGAGCTGACAGAAAATTTTGATTTTCAACAGTTAATCAACAGTCTATCTCGTATTACCAAAAACAGTCAAAGTCTACTGGATTTAATATTTTCAAATAAACCTGACCGAATCATAAAATCCTATAACTTGGTGTGCGGCTTATCTGACCACAATATGACCCTAATTGCAAGAAAATTATGTCAAAATTGTTTGTCAGTCACTACAATACACAAAAACAGACAGTAATACAAATTCCAAGAAAGGATATACCCAAATTTGAGGCTGAATTAGCTACGGTTAATTGGGACAATGTTTCAGTACAGAATAACATAAATGATTGCTGCAATACATATATTCTCAATATTTGTAATACTATGAGTAAGTTTCTGAAAATCCAGGTTAAGGGACAAAGAAAACTACAGTTACCTTGGGTATCTGATGACATTCGACTGCTAATGAAAAAAAGAGACTATGCCCTAAAATCTTTTTTTTTTAAATAAAAGGACCACAGATTGGCTACTTTTTAAAATCTTGAGGAACAGAGTAAATAAAGAAATACATATATCTAAAGCTGAATATTACATAAACGTTTTGACAGAAACAGGTAGGAATGGTAAGATGATCTGGAAAAAATTAAATAGTTTAATAAATCCCAATGCCAGCATTAAATATAAATATGAACTTGCAGTAGCAGGAAAACTCATCACTGAACCTGCTCAGCTAGCAACAATGTTTAATGATTTTTTTCACATCTTCAGTAAGAGATTTGGCTTCACAGTTTGGCCCAGATCCAATAGACACACAAGATGTTAAACCTACTAAAAATAATTCCGATCTCTTTGAGATAAAGGAAATTCAATGCTCGGACGTTCTAAAAACCATTAATAGCTTAAACAATTCTAATGCAAAGGATTTGTATAATTTAGAGTCAGAGTCAGAGAGTCTTTATTGTCATTTGCACCGCATGTGGTACATGTGATGAAAACGAGATTATGTACACGAGGTCCCAGTTACATCCAACAACAAATGCAAGAGAAAAACAGTAATAACATCTAGAACTAACTAAGAAAAACATCAACTAGTAATACACTAAGCCTAATATAGTGGGAATAAACAGCAGCACGAACATGAGTTTGTATGAGCAGATGGTCACAGATGAACACAGATGAACACAGCAACAAGAAAACAGATCAGCATCAGCACAATGTGATATTTTGCAGTGTTTATTTTTTATTTTATTTTTATTTATTCATGAGTCTAACAGCCTCAGGGTAGAAGCTGTTCCTCAGTCTAGTGGTTCTACACTTGATGCTCCTCAACCTCCGTCCTGAGGGGAGTGGGGCAAAGAGTGAGTGTGCTGGATGAGTGAGGTCTTTCATGATGCAGGTGGCTCTTTTCCTGCATCTGGAGGTGTAAATGTCTGATTGTGGGGAGACTGACTCCAACAGACTTCTGTGCAGCCTTCACCACTCTCTGCAGAGACTCAATGTTTTTTAAAAAAAATACAGTAACATTTTAGAACCTCTAACTCACATAGTTAATATCTCCATCAGAACAGGGCAATTTCCTGATGCATGGAAAAAAGCTCTTGTGAAACCGATCTTCAAATCAGGAAGTCCCCATGAAATCAGCAACTACAGGCCAATAAGTCTGAATCCGGTCATGTCTAAAGTATTGGAGAAAATTATTCTAGATCAATTGGTACTGCATTCAGACAGTAATAATCTTCAGCATCCACTTCAGTTTGGTTTCAGACGTCATCATTCCACAGAGACCGCTGTAAATTTTCTGCTTGAAAAGGTTAAACTATCACTTGACAAGGGACAAGTCACTGGTGCAGTTTTCCTTGACTTGAAAAAGGCTTTTGACACTGTAAATCACAACTTACTGATCTCAAGGCTTTCATCATTTAATTTCTCTGAACGGTCATTGTCTTGGTTTAAATCATATTTAACAGATTGTGAACAATGTGTTGTTATCAATAACAACAAATCTGTTTTCTGTCAAATTGGAAAAGGGATTCCACAAGGAACCATTTTAGGTCCGGTCCTTTTTAGTATGTATGTCAACAGTCTACCTGAATTTTGTCCTGAAGTCAATTTGCAAATGTTTGCTGATGACACTGTTATTTACACATCGGACAAAAATATTATTGCAGTCAGTGAAAAACTACAAAAGAGCCTGCAGAGGATATCATCATGGCTAAAGGACTCTTGCTTAACTCTAAATCAGTGACTGGTCTGAATGACTATAGACCGGTGGCCCTCACCCCGATAGTCGCTAAATGTTTTGAGAAACTGGTCATGTCCCACATCAAGGCAACCGTCAACATCAACGAGGACCCTCATCAATACGCATACCGTGAGAACCGATCAACAGAGGACGCCATTTCTTCCGTGGTCCACACTGCTCTCACCCACCTGGATCAGAAGGACTCATACGTGCGTCTGCTCTTTGTGGACTTCACATCTGCCTTCAACACCATGATCCCCCAAACTCTGATAGACAAACTATCTACACTTGGACTAAGCCCCTCTATTTGTAACTGGGTACTAGACTTCTTAACAGACAGACCACAGTCCGTGAAGATCCACAACTTCTCCTCCTCCACCATAACCCTCAGCACTGGCTCTCCTCAGGGATGTGTGCTGAGCCCCCTTCTGTTCACTCTGCTCACATATGATTGTACAGCCACACTTCCAGGCTGTCATATTGTTAAGTTTGCAGATGATACAGCGGTGGTGGGATGCATCACAAACAATGATGAGTCCAGCTACAGACAGGAGGTGGAACATCTGGAGAGCTGGTGCAAAGAGAATAATCTTCACATGAATGTGAAGAAGACAAAGGAGATGATTGTGGACTTCAGAAGGAACAAACACACCCACGCCCCACTGAAAATAGGTGGGTCTGCAGTGGAAGTGGTCTCCAGCTACAAATACTTGGGTGTACACTTGAATGATAACCTCAGCTGGAGCAACAACACCACCAGCCTGATCAAGAAAGGTCATCAGAGACTCTACTTCCTCAGACGGCTGAGACGAGCTGGTCTGAGCAGCCCAGTTCTCACCTCGTTCTACAGGTGTGCAGTGGAGAGCGTCCTGTGCTCCAGCATCAACGTGTGGCATGGAGGCTGCACAGTTGAAGAGAGGAAAGCTCTACAGAGAGTGGTGAAGGCTGCACAGAAGTCTGTTGGAGTCAGTCTCCCCACCATCACAGACATTTACACCTCCAGATGCAGGAAAAGAGCCACCTGCATCATGAAAGACCTCACTCATCCAGCACACTCACTCTTTGCCCCACTCCCCTCAGGACGGAGGTTGAGGAGCATCAAGTGTAGAACCACTAGACTGAGGAACAGCTTCTACCCTGAGGCTGTTAGACTCATGAATAAATAAAAATAAAATAAAAAATAAACACTGCAAAATATCACATCATGCTGATGCTGATCTGTTTTCTTGTTGCTGTGTTCATCTGTGTTCATCTGTGACCATCTGCTCATACAAACTCATGTTCGTGCTGCTGTTTATTCCCACTATATTAGGCTTAGTGTATTACTAGTTGATGTTTTTCTTAGTTAATTCTAGATGTTATTACTGTTTTTCTCTTGCATTTGTTGTTGGATGTAACTGGGACCCCGTGTACATAATCTCGTTTTCATCACATGTACCACATGCGGTGCAAATGACAATAAAGACTCTCTGACTCTGACTCTGAAATACAAAGAAAACAAAGTGTATTTGCTTTTCAATTAAGACAACGCCATCACAATTCTTAAATATCCAAATCAATGGTGACTCCATTGAGCAAGTACCACAAGAAAAATATTTAGAAATTATTCTGGATGCCCAGTTAAATTTTAGGAGCCATGTTGATAAAATCTGCAAAACTGTTAGATCTAATATAAACTGTTTTAAAATTATTAGACATTGTTTGACACCTCACTGTGCAGAGATGTTTTTAAACTCACTGATCCTCTCACATTTATCCTATGGATCTACCGTCTGGTCCCAGACCACTTGTTCTACACTCAAACCTTTAGCTAGTCTCTATAATCGGGCCTTAAAGGTTCTATACCAAAAGCCAACTAGATTCCATCATTGTCCTATTTTGAGCAAATATAACATTCTGGATTTTACAAATTTTATAAATTATAATGTTTTAAAATTGATTTTTAAGTGTTTAAATGGACTTGCACCTACACCATTAAGTGATTGCATACAGAGACTGCACGGCAATAGCAGATCTACCAGAGCGGCTTTGCATGGAAATTGTAAGGTCCCCTTTAGAAGAACCACTTTCGCACAAGGTTCTCTGTCGGTGAGAGGATCTACAGTTTGGAACTCTCTTCCTGCCATTATAAAATCCACAACCAGTTTCAATATGTTTAAAAAGCAAACAAAACTCTGGTTATGTCAAAAACAGAAATGTACCCATTTTTGACATATTACATTTCTCTGTTTTGTATCCCGTATGTTGTGCTATTTTTAAGGACTACCAGTACCAATTCAATTTTTAGATTTTTTTTATTTTATTTTATTTGTTTCTTCTTTTTATTTTATTTTATTATTATTCATGCATTTTTTTTCTTCTTAAAAGCCCATCTAGGGAGAAGTGCTGCGAATTAGCTATTGCTATTGCACTATGATACAAACATGGGACTGCTGTTTTACTCAGTTTGTCTATGTCGACGTGTGTCTGTCCCTATCAAATAAATCAAATCAAATCAAAATGTGTTGTTTAGCATGAAGTGGTCCAATTGCAACATACATTTTTTATCCAAGCTGAAACACTGAAGTGAAGTAAGTAGAGTCAGACCCAACGTTTGTTGCGTCTGCAAGATTAGAAGATAACACGTTGGTCTTCATGCCAAACATGGTGGTAACCAGTTTTTGCAACTTTGTATGCGGTTTCACAATATTATAA
Organism: Garcialebias charrua; assembly: GCA_038048925.1. Classification (NCBI taxonomy): domain Eukaryota; kingdom Metazoa; phylum Chordata; class Actinopteri; order Cyprinodontiformes; family Rivulidae; genus Garcialebias; species Garcialebias charrua. Next base: position 50,993 of record JBBPBX010003076.1, on the reverse strand, counting down.
TGACTTCAGGGGCACACATAAATAGAAGTGTAAAGAAGAGAAGTGACACAGACTGGCATATTCTGTGACAGTCACTCCTTTCTGCTTAGTGAGCATCCTTTTGACCAATCAGTAGGAAGGTAAGGACTAAATATTTCTGCTGTACAGTATTTACTTGTATTTAGAGAAAACGTCAAAAGATAAGCGTTTATTTACTACAGACAACTCTAAATTCGGAACAGATTTATTTATTTATTTAAAGGCAGATATGGGATGCTTCTGAGAAAGCACAAACCGTATTGATTAAACTTATAAATGCAGCAACATTAAAATTACCAACAGGAAGTCTGAATTAAATAACCTGATTTAAAGAATTAATAATTTGCCACCTGTGGTCTTTTCATTGTCAGGATGAAGTTTGCCACGATGTTTCTTGTGTTGTCCATGGTCGTACTCATGGCTCAACCTGGCGAAGGATTTTGGCACTTACTTGCAAGAGGTGCTGCTCATCTCGTTAACCAGTAAGTACTTTGACTGCTACTGTTGCTATTATTTTAAATATGTGACAAACTTATTTTTTAATTAATGAGACCAAAACTTTAATTTTAAAACTGCCATTTCTCTTCACTATTACTGGCAATGGCGTTCTCAAACTGTGATGAAACTGGTTTGTCTCCTCCCAGCTTAGTGGGTCAGCATGGTGCAGAAGAACAAGCTGACCAGCAACTGGCCCAGGATGAAGCCCAGAAGCTGGACCAGAAGCTGGACCAGAAGCTGGACCTGCAGCAGATGAACCAGCAACAGCTGGATCAGCAGCAGCAGCAGGATCAGGAACAACTGAACAGACGTGCATTTAAATCCAAGTTTGCTCGACGTCACTTTGATTAAACTCAGAGGACGCAGCAGAAAATGCTTTCAACCCGTGCTCTTGAACGCATCGCAACAGGGCAGAGTGGAATGAATATTTACAATGCTTCTGTTAATATATAATTATATTCATTCATTTTAAGATGTTGGCTAATCAATAAAGAAGCTTCATGGCAAACTAAAACAACTGAATTGGCGAGTTAATAAACAAGATTTGCAGCACAGTAGAAACTGTTTTCTCTTGTTCAGGTTGAAAATGAAATTGATAAATAATTTTTTCACTTTAAACTCAAAGTCATTGGAATTTCGAAAAATTACTAAATGTGTTGACAACGTAATGTAAAAACTACTGTTAAACAGTTTTTGAACAGAAGACCTGTAATCAAGCTGGTTTATAAAATTATATTTTAACGGGAACGTGCGGGACACTGCAGATGACTCAGCTGAGTTAAAAGCCCCTTGAAGGGCAAAACAGCTTTAAAACACAGAAAACAGAACAGATTATGGAAAAACATGAAATAAAATATATGTATTTAATAAATTTTGCACCTTTTGACAGTCTTCTAAAAAGTAGGAGGAAACAAATGTTAGAATTCAAAAAGTCTGCTAGAATTCAGGACTAGATGCTACAGGTATTTTTTAATTAAATAATTCACTCATTTAAAATAAACAAAACAATTTCATGAAAAAAGAAACTGAATGAAAAGGGTACAGAAAGAAGAAAAAATATATTATAATATATACCCTTATTTAAAAAAATATATATAAAATAACTACAAACAAACAACAACTTTGGCTTGAAAAATGTCCAAATTGAAAACAAAAACCATCAGGCATCCTTCACATGGTATTATACTTTCCCAACAACTTTAACTTGGTCATCTTTTTAAACATATACATTGTTGTATACATTTTTATGGTGATATCAAGATCGTTCCACATACATATTCCCTGAATTTCAACGCAGCTCCTTTAAGACTAGTTCTAAGTGAAGGTTTTACAAACATTTCCATTCCCTTCAGGTTATAATGACTCTCTTTTTTAACAAATTTGATTTAAATATTTAGGTGTAATATTTTTATTAACTTTATACACGACTTGTAAAATACTATATTCAAACAAATCACAAATTTTTTAATAATTTCAACTGATGAAATAAGATATTTGTAGGGTGACCATAGCACTTCCTACTAATAATTCTTATATCTCTTTTTTGTAAAATGAAAATTGGGTTTGTAATTGTTCTGCATGTTTTCCCCCAAACTTCAATACAACAGATTAAATATGGAACAATCATTACATAATACAATATACACAAAGCTTTGTCATTCAAAAACAAATTTACTTTATACAGTAATGCAATTAGTTTTGTTATTTTTATTCTTACGTAATTTACATGAGATTTCCACGTCAGCTTCTCATCAATAACGACGCCCAAAAATATTATTTCATTAACCCTATGAATTTCAATAATGCCAATTTTGAATGAGACTTTGATCATTTTCGTTATCATGTGGTTTATTTTTCCAAATGTAATGATAACTTATTAAGTTGGAAACAAGTTTGTATATTTACAAATTCTGCCTGTATCATCTTTATCATCCGTTCAATGTCTTCGCCCAAACAAACAAATATGTCATCTGCAAATAAAACACTTCAAAAGCCCTGACACATCAACCAGATCATTCACATGCAAAATAAACAACTTTGGTACCAACACAGAGTCCTGAGGAACTCCCTAGCCATTAACACAAAATTCAGATCTTACATAATTTACCTCTACAAACGGTCTCCTATTATTCAAATATCTGGAGACCCACTGTAGTGTTAATCCTCCACTGCCATATTTATTCAGTTTTTCAAGGAGAATGGTGTAGTCAGTAGTGTTGAAGGCCTTTTTTAAAATAAACTAAAACACTAACACAATATTGCTTTTGATCAACAGCAGTTATCTCTTCTTATTATTTCAATGAGAGCCAATGATGTTGAATTATTTTCTCTACACCCATATTGACTATTACTTAAAATATTCTGTTTATCTATGAATCAATCTAATCTGGTTACAAAAAAAGTATCTAATATTTTTGAAAATTGTGGCAAGAAAGATATTGGTCTGTAATGAATGAACACACATTTCTCACCATTCTTATAAAGAGGAAATATTTTGGCTATTTTCATATTTTCTGGAAATTTTCCAGTTGAAAATTACAAATTACATATATGTATATACGTAAATGGTTCAATAACATAACTCATATCCTTTACAAACATCACGTCCATGCCCATCCAGTCTTTTGATCTTTTATCTGCAAGATTTTTCACAATACTCAGTATTTCTTCTTTATCAGCATCACCGAGAAAAATGCTGTTGGCACAACCCATGACTGTATGACTAACATCATTATTTATGTTTGGTATTTTAGCAACAAGACTTGGGCCAACATGCGTATAATATTGATTCAATTAATTTATTATTTAATTTTGCTCGTAGATTTTCTTGTCAACTTTTGCAAAATAATGTGAAATACCAGATAATTTTTTTCATTCATTTTTTTTTCATTCAACCTTTATTTAGTCAGATTAATCCCATTGAGCCTCGAGGAGTCATTTACAAGAGAGACCTCTTTTCAACAAAGAATGATGACAACAGCAACAGTAGATTTTCCTTGGACAATCAGCAATAGACAATCATAAAAGGCATACAGATTTTTTTAAACAAATTAAAACAAAGATGTCAAAGTAGCAAAACAGACAGATTATAAGGTAGATGTAGAAAATCAAAAACAGGAACATATCTGCATTGGTTTCTGCCAGGATTCCAACAGATTCTTAAAGCCATTTAGCGAAGTCAAGATCGAGAGCTCCAGGGGCCTCATGTACAAAGACTTGCGTAGATTTCTTACTGAAAAGTCACGTACGGACAAATCCAGAAAAGTGTCCACGCACAAAAAAATCCAGATTTATCAAACTGTGCGTACACCGGTATCCACGCACATTCCTTATGTACAACACAATCAACGTGGAATTCAGCGCACATGAGAGAGTGGCCGACTCCGCCTTTGACACGCCTCCGTATGAATATGCAAAGTCATTCAAATATGCCATGCACGACAGGAATGTCGTCTCTGCTCCATTGCAAATCATGTCGGAACGTGGAAAAAAGAGGAACTTCACGGACTGTGAACAGGAATCACTTCTGAGTGAGGCAGAGAAGCACGGAAAAAGGTTTTATTCGGCACGCCTAGCGCAAAACATACCATCCACTTTTAAACAAGAAGTTGACCCATCTGCTCTAACATGCCTGTATAGGTTAGTGGTGAGCGCGCCCGCCCTTCGTCCCAAAGGTCGTGAGATCGACTCCCCCTTGGTACAACGTTTTTTTTTTTCATTCCAGATTTAAAGAACACAGGAAAACTATTTAATAAAACAACAAGAAATAGAACAATACATGAAATGAAAGGAAGCAGACGATTTCTTGTTTTGTAAATAGTTTTCATGTGTATTTAAATCTGGAACGAAAAAGAAAAAAGAGAAACGTTGTACCATGCGAGATTCGAACTCATGACCTTTGGAACTAAAGGCAACCGCGCTACACACTGACCTAAACGTAGGCGTGTTGGTACAGCTTGGTTAACTTCTTATTTAAAGAAATCACATCTCATTGTTGTCAATATCGTTGCCACTATTTGGCGCATGCTTTTATATCCACTCATCTAATTGCGTCCATGTGGATGTAATAATTGTTAATCATGTGTGTTTGGTGGGATTTATGATTATTTTCATATCATGGACACAGTTTCTCTGAATAACCTGTAAGTGTCGCCAAAGGAACAATAACCACAGAAACGTGCGTACGCAAGCAGGGGAGCAGCCGTGGATTTGTACGTGGATGCGCAGATATTCCCGTTCATATCAGATTTGATACATACGCCACTTTGCGTGGAAAGTGACGTGCGCAATGTTTTTGTGCGCACGCATGGTTGATACATGAGGCCCCAGATCTTTTTGTAAGATATTCCAGGAAGCAGGAGCGGAGTAGGAGAAGGCCCTTTTGCCAAGTTCAGTCCTCACTGACGGAACACTGCAGGTAATCATGTCCTGAGAGTGCACGCTGTAGCTGCACTCACGCAAAGACATGTAGGAGGAGATGTATGAGGGCAGCAGACCAAGAAGTGATTTAAAGATGAAAATGTACCAGTGGAAGAGTCTGCGTGAGGTTAATGATGTCCAGTTAACCAGTGAATACAGGGTGCAGTGGTGGGTACGATAATCACAGCCAGTTATGAATCTTAGTGCACCATGATAGACAACATCCAACATCCGCAGGGTGCTTGTAGGAGCATTCATGTAGAGAATGTCACCGTAATCAATGGAGGGAAGGAAAGTCACAGATACAAGGCGTTTCCTAACATTCAGTGTTAGACATGATCTGTTTCTGAAAAAGAAACCCAGTTTAACTTTCAGTTTCTTCACTAGGTTTTCCACGTGGAGTTTAAAAGAGAGATGTGAATCGACCAGGATACCCAAATATTTATAGGAATCAACAAACTCAATAGGGACACTGTTTGAGGATAAAATCAGAGGAAGAACTACTGGGACCAACTTCCTGTTTGAAAAAAAGCATCCCTTTGGTTTTATCAGCATTTAGTACAAGTTTGAGACGGAACAAATCTGACTGGATGATGTCAAAAGCGGATGTCAAAAGCTGGAAAGCCTTAGCAACTGTTTTAGCTCGATAATAAACAACTGTATCATCAGCATAGAAATGTAAGGATGCATCAGGGATGCTCTGACCTACATTAGCTATGTAGATTGTAAAGAGAGTGAGTCCTAAGACTGAGCCTAGAGAAATATACTGTATATATTTAAATGTTAACGTTAATTATCAGCCTTAACTCTGACGGCACAATATCTCATGACCCACTGGATAATCCAATTGGTCATCTAATACTATACTGAGTATGAGTTACTGCGTAACTACCGTAATATTCTGGTTCTTAACCGTTGTATGGTAGACTTCCTTTGATAGTTTAGTATAAAAGTAATTACCGGTAGAAACTTTCCCCCTAAAATCAGCATGTTTGATGAAGAGTAACAAACACATGAAATAAAACTGAAATTTTCTCAGATACTCTGAACTTTTAACAGAAAAAAATACGCCAAGAAGGTTTTGTGGATTAAAAGCATAATTTATAATTTGAAGAAAAAGCAGTACAGTAGGCAGATTTGTCTGCAAACGTAATTTACATGTAATTCAATTAATAATACATTAAAGTATCTATATTTAAATTAAATAGGGAAAAAACCATTGAGAACATTACCTTTAAAATTTTACAGTTTGAAAATGTCATCTGAAAAAAAAAAAATAAAAAAAAATAATGCCGCGTGACCCCAGTATGATTGTCGAGTTCCTGTGAAATCACTTAGTCAGGATGACACAATGTGAGAAGTTGTATCACCTACAAATTAGGACATTTAAAAGAAAATGCACCAGTAATGCTAACATGTGTATGTAAGGAAAAAAAATAAACTCTGCTGTTAATGCTACTTTATTTGGTTGCTTTAGCCTCTTTATTCTGTATCAATGTCTTTACTTGTTGCAACACGTTGGATGGAAACTTGTTATGTAAAAGGAAACATGAGCAGGAGTGACATAGCTTATTTTTATCGCAATGATTCATCAGTTTCTAGTCACGACAAACATATTTCAAAATACATTAAGAAAACCAATTTAACAACAACTCTACAAGATAGGCAAACATGTGTTGTGACAATACAACCTTGAAACTGGACACTAGAGAGATGATGGTACAAGTAGAGAAAAGGGACAATTTTTTTTAACAATGTTTTGAATTAGGTTTTTCTTTGTCCTTATCCTGGGTCTACTCACAACTGCAAAACAAGAATATTGTACAGCACATTATATGCCTGTCAAACGATTATACAATACAGCAATCTATACCAATGGTCTCACAAACAAAGACACGAGAAGGCTGCCACACTCAGACACTGCCTAACCTTAAACATGTATGCTTGACTTTTTCGACATATATTCTAATCACACTGCTACTTCTACTCAAAACAGCTTTCTTAATTGCCAGAATTTAATTTGAACACATCCATAATAACATTTCAGTAGTAGAAATTACAATTTTGAAGATTTACTATTTCAAATCTAATAGTAAAAATCTAAAAACAAACTAAAATCTGTTAAGTTTAACTGGCCATTTTAGCAGGTATTTGTCAAGGAGAAGATATGACATATCAAAGTGGACCAATAAATTGTGAGCCCAGCATCTTCTTTCACATAACAGACTGGAGCAGCACCTTCATGACAGCAGATAAAGACGGGATCCATTAATCATGCTCCATCCCACCATCACTTTTGGCTTAACTCTTCATTTAAAGCAAACACTCCACCTCAACCTGAAGGAAAAGGTCCACCTTTTACCAGATGAGAACCAAGACCTCAAAACTATAGATGCTGACCATCATTCAACCTTTATTTAGGCAGGTTAATCCCATTGAGCCTCGAGGACTCATTTACAAGAGAGACCTGTTTTCAACAAAGAATGAAGACAACAATGGACATCAGCGACAACATTAGACAATCATAAAAGAGGCATACAGATCTTTTAGTAAGATATTCCAGGAAGCAGGAGTGGCGTAGGTCCTTTGCCAAGTTCAGTCCTCACTGAAGGAACACTGCAGGTAATCATGTCCTGAGAGCGCACGCTGTAGCTGCACTCACGCAGAGACATGTAGGAGATGTATGAAGGCAGTAGACCAAGAAGTGAATTTAAGATGAAAATGTACCAGTGGGAGAGTCTGCGTGAGGTTAATGATGTCCAGTTAACCAGTGAATACTGGGTGCAGTGGTGGGTATGATAATCACAGCCAGTTGTGAATCGTAGTGCACCATGATGGACAGCATCCAACATCTGCAGGGTGCTAGGAGCGTTCATGTAAATAATGTCACCATAGTCAATGGAGGGAAGGAAAGTCACAGTTACAAGGTGTTTCCTAAAATTCAGAGTTAGACATGATCTGTTTCTGAAAAAGAAACCCAGTTTAATTTTCAGTTTCTTTACTAGGTTTTCCACGTGGAGTTTAAAACAGAGATGCAAGTCAACCAAGACACACAAATATTTATAGGAATCAACAAACGCAATAGGGACACCATTATCATCGAGGCCTCATTCCATCCTTCTGTTCCCAGAAATTACACACAGACACGGTTAAAGAATTAGCAACACAAACTAATGAAACACCTTCAAAATACTGTAGTAAGGTAGTCAAAACGTTGTTTTGTTACACAATCTGTTGAGGTAGTTGCTGCAACAGAGATTTCTGTAATTCTCTTTCTCTGAGATGTCTGCACCTGTCCATAGGTATTTTTAGCCCACTCCTTTGGCCCACAAACTGTTGCTTCTGTCTCAGGTTTGAAGGGTTCTCCAGACTTAATGGCCCTCATGCACGAAAATGTTCGTATTCTTATCCTAAATTTCTCCTACTTTTGTTCTTACGAAGCGTTCGTACGAACATGCCACGTCAGATTCAACAAAGTCTTCTATCATGAGGAAACGTGTGTAAATGGCTTGCGTAAATATAATGAATCCCACCTGTTCTAAACAGCTGCGCGTGCCCGCGGAAATGTCATTTACATAATTTCCACCCCTCAAAACACCATATAAGGCCACGCTTCCTGCCTCTGACAGCAGGAAGTGTCCATTCATTTTTTTTTTTCTTCTGCTTTTTATCACAAGCGCTGCAGCAGGTTTCTGTACATGCTGGTCATCACAGACAAGGAGAAGGCAGAGAAGCTCAAACAGTCGCTTCCTCCAGGTCTGGCTGTGAAGGAGCTGAAGTAAATTAAAAAAGTACAAATAATTGGAAGTGTCATACATGAGAAGTAAAAAGACCTTCACGCGTTCGGAGGGAGGTCTGTCGCGCACCCCCGCAAGTCTCAGATGCATGTTGTGTCTCCCATGGCTCGTACAGTAAATGGTTTGATCTGACAATGGCTTCATTCATCTGAGCCGCTCAGACCCACTTGTGTGTGTGTGTGTGTGTGCTCGACATGAGTGGCGCGCGGGGGGGCCACGCGCGGGTTGCGGGGGGGTGGGCGCGTTGCGTGGCACACGGTGTTCCACATGAGTCGTGCGCGGGGGGACCACGCGCGGGTTGCGGGGGGTGGGCGCGTTGCGTGGCACACGATGTTCCACATGAGTCGTGCGCGGGGGACCACGCGCGGGTTGCGGGGGGTGGGCGCGTTGCGTGGCACACGGTGTTCGACATGAGTGGCGTGGGGCACAGGGGGTGGAGGTGGCCGTGCCGACAGTGGCGCGTGGCGTGGTGGGGGGGGTGTTTGAAGCCGCTTTCTTTTAATGTAACAAATTTGTGTTGTTGCATTTAATTCTTTTTAAACTCAGAATATTTTCTAAATAACGAAATATGAAGTTATTAGTGGAGAAAAGGCGTCTGGATGACAGCAGACTGACTGCTCGTAAAATATACGACAGGTCCGCACCACACGTAAATTTTGTTCGTATCTGAAAAAAATCCTAGGATACGAAAACATTGTTGGATGCCACAAATGATCCTAAATCACTCGTACGAACAGTATAAGAACAAATCTGTGCGTACGAACGGTTCGTGCATGAGGCCCAATGTTTCAGCTCCTTCCAGAGACATTCAGTATTTTGAGCTTGTCTCGTCAATTGTCATGTAGCATATCATGTTTACAGTTTAAAGTACTTTGAGAATCTGTAGCCTAATAAGTTAGGAGTTTTTTGTAGTTATGAACTCCTGGTAACTGAAGTGCATTTGAGGGGTCTGCTGGCAAGAGTCACCGCCAATTAGCTGCCAAGTTGTTTTATATCTCTGCATTGATACCATGATGCTCCAAGTCACACTTGTATTTTATCACCACAGTTTCATATAGTAAAGACAAGAAAACCAGTAAACATTTCATCCATATTGGAAATCTTACGCAAAACTATAAAATCCTTATCCGCTCATTCTCAATCAGTTCATCTGGACAGTTTCTTTTTAGTAGAAACGTTTCACCCTCACTCCAGAGGGCTTCGTCAGTCAGAGTAGTCCCAAGCACACTGAAGTTACCCTACCAAGTAAACAACTTAAGTGGACCAACCAGGTTGCTGTAGCCAAGATGGTTTCTGGGGGCTGTCCTGTCCCTCGTCGACTCCTCCCAGGCAGGCAGACATGTCCAAAGTGGTTCAAGACAAGAAAGTTCATTCTCAAGAGAGAATGAACTTTCTTATAAAATCCTTAGTTCTTGTCTTTTAAAGGTGGTTAAATAGCATTCACTTTTACCTTTATTTCTCTTTTCTTTACCAACTAGTAGGAATGTGCAGTATTTACGGTACACGGTAGAAACGATAGACATTTAGCCTATGATAGATATCTGTATTCTATACATAGTTCCCATGTGACGTCACATCTGTGGGTTGTCCTTATTGACCCTCCCTCAGGTAGGCTATGCTGCAGTTGGATCGCGTTCTGATAGATGTCCATTTTTCACGTTGTTTTTTTTGTTAATTTCTAATTAATTGCAATGGTTACTTCGTGTTGTGACAGTGGGTGTTCCATTCGGGTAGACGTTTGGGCAACGCGCAGGTTTCAGTTAATCAAAAAAAAAGTAAACGGGAAAGATTTATCTCATCGGAGAAACTGGACAACAGCCCCTCCTGCTCTGAGTCTGGCTTTGGATCTGCTCTGGAAGACGTCGTACTTTTGGCCGGTAAACAAAATATTCTACATAAATCATTTTGTGAAACTATGTCAGAACAATGTTAGAGTACAACTGTCTGTGTGTTAGAGCTGGGTTTTTTTTTTTCATTATTTAGCAAACCGTCTTGCATGCTGTTAGCTTAGCATCTCGCTAACGCGACAATGGCCTCGGTCCACCAGAACACCGGCGGGGGAAACCGTCCCAGTTGGAGAAGGAGGACCGGAGCCAAGTCGTGCGGGCGACGCGTCGGTCCCATGGGATGTGCCCCCGCAACCGCGACGGTTCCACGCCGTCTGACCTGAGCTCGACGGCCCCTCGGCCCCAGTGCTAACTCTATGCTAACCTCCAACACGGTAAGACTCAAAAGTGCTGGTTCTGGTCCGTGTTCAGCTTGGACTGTTTGTGCTGGCTGTGTGTTATTTTAGTTCAACCTTTTTTTAGCTGGTTAGATATGATTGAGACAGTTTACTCGTGTTTTTGCTCTGGTTGTTCGCGTCTGCTTGTTGGCCATCTTGCCTTTCATCTTGCCTTTCTGCCTTTAGATATGGTGCAAAACCGGTATTGCGCAATACTGGGGGCGTGTCTGGGAACTATGTATTGGCAGTGATGCTTGTTGATGATGTAATCAGCCGGCGTCAAAGCATAAAGCAAGCAGAGAGCAAGCGGGTAGCAGAATGGATGAGAGCACAGGGGAGGAGCTCGTTAAAAAGGCAGGGGCAAAAACATTTATTTTCTGGACCTGGTTCAGGTTTAAACAGGTAGACCATTCATTCATTCAACCAGACCAGGAGCAGAAAAATGTAATCTGCAAAGTGTATGAGGTGACAGTTCTTGCAAAGGGAGGCACTTTCTTACATGTAAAACGCTGCTCTGTTGCTTTTCATTTTTTAACAGAGAAGACTGGAAACAAATTATCAACATATTCTTTTGTTTAAAACATATGGCTAAAACTACATTTGATGTATTTTGCACTGTTTTGCACTACAAGAAGAAGCCTAATACTTGATTTGTTTTTTATTTATTTAAAAACTCTTTGGACCTAGTAGTGGAATTTTCTTGATTGAGATTGTTTTGTGGTTAAAGCAGTTTTCAATATAAATGCTGGCTAAATGACACCCTATCTTTATTTTTTTCATTCCTATTGCAAGCTTTATACCAAAAGCATATCATGATATATATCATTACCGCCACCCATCACAATAGATATTGTGATATGAATTGTATGCCATATTGCACATCCCTACCAACTAGATACAGTGTAACACATTCCCCAAGACAAATCTCTATTTTTGAGTTTAAACAAATTAAACTGAATAGATTTGACACTTTTCTACATTTTAATAGTGAGATTATAGTTCCCTTATCAGTCAGGTCTCTCGGTGCAACACTATTGCTATGGGAATTGCGCCCCTGCGCGATTACCTGAAGGAATACATTCACGCCTTTACGGCAGGGGGCGTCAGCGTCACCCCAGAGACCCCGCCCTCTGGGTACTTAAGACGCGGACGCCCATCCTACTTTCTCTTTTTGCAGGAAATTATTTATATGCGTGACAGCGGCCGACAACGAGGCAAAGAATGCCCATTTTTCCGGATTTCCTGATGGAGCTCATGCGCTCCTGGACCGAACCCGAAACTCCCATGATGTTACCGCTCTCTCGGTTCCTGAATGTCGCCGGGATGGAGGCAGCAGGACTCGCCAGCGCCCTGCAGATTGAGGAGACCCTGGCGTCTCATCTGGCCCCCGCAACAACGGGCGTGAAACCAGCATTGCCCAGCAAGGCCTGCCGCGCTTCGGAGAAACAGCTCGATAAGTGTTACAGAGTTCAGGGCCTCGCGGCGTGCTATGAACGCTTCAACCATGATACAGGCATACCTGACAGAGAAGCTGCAGGAGCTCCAGGTAACAACAAATGAACAGGCCACAGAAGAGGCCCTGGGGGAGGCCCGCAGGGCCTCTGACTTCGTGTTCCGCATGATGGGGACAATAGCCATCACACAGGGCAAGTCTATGGCGGAAATGGTCGTAGCCCAGCGCCACCTATGGATGATTCTGACGGACCTCCCGGAAGGCCAGAAGTCCCTCTTTCTACAACACCCAATCGAGCCGACGGGACTCTTTGGGAGAGCTCTGGAACGCATCCAGATCAGGCTAGAGCAAAGGCGTAAACAGGCAGAAGTCCTCCGTGAGGGGTTGCCAAGAAAGGGTCCCCCCCCCCGGAATTCCACACGTCACCCCCCGCAGAAGAGGCCTACCTACGACGGGGAACCTTTTCTTTGCCAGGTGGCGCGGCCAAGAACCTCTTCGGTAAACCCAGGCAAGAAGCAGATCCGGGCCTGATAAAACAGGACAAAATCATAATCTTACAGGTTCGCCCGCCCAAGTGGTACGGGAACTGAACTTTCTGATCCCAGACTTTATTTGTAAAACGTTACGAGGAGCTGGTGACATGTGTGTATGCACAAAACATGATTCATATACTGTGTATGAAATAAAAACAAACATTTGTTCATCCGTACACAAAAATAAAAGTACCAAAGCATAGTCTGCCCTGGTTCTTGACTCAAGCCCCCACTTTGTGAAACACAAATTGCTAGGTCAGGCTATGAACCACAGTAGGATGCGTGAGCTCTGCCTGAGGCAGTCAGACCTCTCAGCGTCCTCTGTCGGACGGACCAGCTCGCTCTGGAGTGCGCGAGAAGGGTCAAAGGCCACACTTCCCACGCATACACAAAACAAACAACACGTAGACATGACTTCCAGGCTCACGGCGCACGTGCAGGCCTGGAGGGCATCTGCCAAACGCATGGATCATGAAGACTGTGCGTCACGGGCTCAAGCTACAGTTCCTCAAAGGACCGTCCCCCTTCACGGGGGTGCTGCGGTCAAACATCAACCCAGCATGCGCACATGTGCTGAGGGAGGAGGTATCAATGATGCTGCAGAAAGGAGTAATAAGTATTGTCCCAATACATAAAAAGCGCTCCGGGCACTACAGCAAGTACTTCCTGGTGCCCAAGAGAGACCAGTCCCTGAGGCCGATCCTCAATCTCAGGACGCTGAACAGGAGAATAAAAACATTCAAGTTCAAGATGCTCACATTGCGGCAGGTCCTCCAGTCTGTGAGACCAGGAGACTACGCATGCACTGTGGATTTAAAAGACGCTTATTTCCACGTGAGTGTGTGGAGGAAACACAGAAAATACCTCCGTTATGCATTCGAAGGGAAAGCATACGAATTCAAGGCTTTACCTTTCGGCTTGAAGACTGCTCCGCGCACATTTACAAAATGTCTGGACGTAGCACTGGCCCCTCTCCGGTGTCATGGGGTCAGAATTATGAACTACCTGGATGACGTCCTGATTCTGGCTAGGAGCAGAATGCAGGATCAGTCGCACTCCCGCAGGGTGATCTCTCATCTGGAGACTCTCGGTTTTGTCATAAACCTGCAAAAGAGCGACTCTATCACGGATTACCGTATTTCTGGGAGTACAGGTCGACACCACCCAGTACAGAGCATGGCTCTCAGAGGAATGCATTTCCTCAAGATACGCCATTGCCTGGCAAGGTTTAGACTGGGTCAGCAGGTTCCCTTAAAAACATGCCAACGCCTCTTGGGCCTCTTGGTGGCGGCCATACCCTGGGTACCACATGCACTGTTGAAAATGCGGGCCCTGCAAATATGGCTAAATCAACAGACACACCCTACCCCCTTTAGGCGAACAAGGAAAATTCAGATTGGTTCAGAATGCCTGAAGGCCCTAGAAACATGGAGGGACCGTCCGTGTTCACAGAAGGGGTCCCGTTAGGACGGGTGTCATCTCGTGTAGTTATCACAACAGACGCATCAAAGACAGGATGGGGGGCAGTCTGTAGGAATCAGAATGCCCAGGGTCTTTGGAAACAGCAGGAAGCGGGATTACATATCAACTTCCTGGAATTATGGACCATATTCCTGTCAGTGAAATACTTTTTTTGGAAAAGGTCTGATTGCAAGGCAGCATGTCCTTGTGAAATCGGATAACAGGACCACAGTGTCCTTCATCAACAGAGAAGGAGGGACAAGATCCCGAGCTCTCCTCGGTCTGACTCAAAAACTGCTCACGTGGTGTGCCCCAAGGATATTGTCGCTTGGGGCGACTCATATCCCGGGCGAACTGAACTACGGAGCGGACGTCCTCTCAAGAGGACCTCTTTTGGCATCAGAATGGAGGCTGAACCCACGGGTTGTGGATCAGATTTGGTCACGGTACGGAAGAGCCTTTGTAGACCTGTTCGCATGTAGGACCAGCTCACAATGTGACCTGTACTTCTCTCTAAAGGAAACGGACGCACCGCTGGGAACAGATGCCTTGGCCTATGACTGGCCAGCAGGGGTGCTGTATTATGCTTTTCCACCCGTCCCTCTGATTCAGGTGACGCTGGAACGTGTACGCAAGGGAGCCCTCTCCCTGATACTGATAGCCCGCAGGTGGCCACAGAAACCGTGGTTCCCGGAGCTGATTTCAATGCTGTCAGCTTTTCCACCCACGTCCGGGAACTCTGGCAGCTTTCAGCCTGGCCACTGAAGGGAACAGGTTGAAGGCCTCAGGCCTGACAGGTTCCTTCTAAAAGTTCCTTGGCCAGCCCTAAGAAATCATCAGCTCAACTAAAAAAAAAAGAAAAAAAAGGAGGACCTTTTAAGCTTATCTGTGTACCCATGGTGTACAAAAGATTTGCCCCTGGGAGGTCAAAGGTCACCCTGTGTATAAAACTAGGTTTATACCTAAGTGGTGTCATCCGAAATGTCAGAAGCCTGAGGGGCTTTGGTCTTTTTCTTCCTACTTCCCACATTATCTGAGGAAGTAGAAGACGGTGAGCAACGTACCAGCTGCGCACGTCTGTGCTGCCACTAGCTGGAGCTCCGCAAATACGTCTAGCGGAAACACTAGGTGAATGTTTCTGCATGTGATGTTCTTTCTCGGGTTGTGCCCTCTAAACACACTGTAGAGAGCAACCGAGAGATGCCTAATATGTAAAAGCAGAAGTTCTCACAAGCATGCATTTTACTGAGCATTTCAAGGGCGTGAAGGAATTACGTTCCCATAGCAATAGTGTTGCACCGGTAGACCTGACTGATAAGGGAACTGAAAGTTATGCACCATGAATCATGTTCCCTGAAGGAAGGGAACAAGGTGCAACACAGTTGGCCCTTTTCAATGCTGAAGCTCGGTGAAGTGCACTTGGAGAAAGTAGGATGGGCATCCGCGTCTTAAGTACCCAGAGGGCGGAGTCTCTAGGGTGACGCTGACGCCCCCTGCCGTAAAGGCGTGAATGTATTCCTTCTGGTAATCAAGCGGGGGCGCAATTCCCATAACAATAGTGTTGCACCTCGTTCCCTTCCTTCAGGGAACATGAGTTATGGTGCATAACTTTCAGTTGTTTGTTTTGCCCTTACAAAATGTATGAAATTCTGGTTGCAAGACTGTTACAGCTCCACACCTTTACTCCACAACACTACATTCGTTTTACAAAATCTGGAATAGACATACTGAGCAGTAAGCCCAGGAAGAAGACAAGAAGCAGACATAGATGGAAACAAGATTCTTAAAACTAAGGTATACCAGGTTACACCCAAATACCGTATGCACTGATAGATGACCCAAGACTCGCATAACGTCAGGCCAAAACAAAAATGTTCCAGGATAGGTATTATGGACCTCCATGACTGTTCAGCTTGTTGCCCCCCCCCCCAGACAAGCTACCCCAAGTTGTAAAACATTCAACATGGCTCACAAAACCAATGACTGAATTGAGAGTACAACAAATAAATATCAGAATAAATTAAAAGCTGTTATTTTGTGACCTATCAAAACCTCTGACTAAAGTCTGAAACATTTCTCAGTTGTAGATGATGGGTCCTCCAACAGGATAATGACCCATAGCACAGCCAAATACATCCAAAAACATCTGGACAGTAAAATATTGGACTTATCTGAAGTGGCGTTCAATGGGCCATGATCGAAATCCTACAGATCTGCATTAGTCATTCATACATGACTTTTTAAATATTTGTTGGACCTTATCTCATCCAAGATCGCATGTCATTCCTCCACAAAGATGAAAGGTGAAACATCAAATTTATAATGTAGTAATTTATGCAAGGTTGATATTGGGAAAGAGATCTCAGACCAACCCACTAAAACAAAACAAAAAAAAGTATTTAAAGACAAAAATCCAGGACGGCTTTAGACCTAGTTCACTTTTGCTCCTTGACAATAATTTGACACTGTGTGGGCTCGGCTCAGTTCCAATCTGTGAAGAGGTAAAAACTAATATTTGTCTATTTCATGTTTGATAGATGGGAAACTTCACATATTTTATCTTGGAATTGTTGTAATATTAACTCCCGCCGTGTTTTGTTGTGCAGGATGAAGCTGGTTATGGTTTTTCTTGTGCTGTCTCTGGTCGTCCTTATGGCCGAACCTGGGGATTGTTTTTATAAACGTCTCTGGAAAAAGGCCAAGCATTTCTTTCATCGGGTCCGTTCAGGATGGAGAGGTAAACCACCACAGAGGACTTCAAAAGACAGTACTGAAAAACAAGTTTCATAAATGAAAATAATGTTATACAAATTAATTAGGTTTGCTCACATTAATACCAACCCACACACTGTTTAGTCCTTTATTACTTGTACTGCACTCTTCCTATTTATGGTTGCATCACTCACGGATTACTTTCATATTTTTAAAAATACCATAACTAATTAACAATGAAAACTAATTTTGTCTTACTTTATTATTATTATTGTTTTTTGTGTGTGCAGCGTTCCGCAATCCACAGATGGAAAAAACGGCAAAGTAAGCTTCTCTCACTTGAAAATTTTGAAAGCAGTTTGTGTTTTTAGTTTTTCACCTTCGCCAATCTAAGGTTCCTTTAGCAGAGCTCTTTATTTCAAACCAAACAACTCAGCCACACTAATATCCCCTTCGTAAAGCTCTGCCTAATTTCTACATGGTATATCCATCACAACCAGTTCTATGGTTTACCTGACAAAAGCAACAAAACACATCAGCAGAAGTCTTGCATTTCTTAAAGGAATGGCTGCTTTTAGATTTTGTGCAACTAAATCACTAATTAATTATCATTCAACGGAGAAAAGTTTTCCAAAACGAAGATTCTTATGTTATGTACCTTTATCTTTTTTATGATTGTTGAAAAAAATCTGACAGTCTCCCTCTGCCTTAATGTTTATTTCCTGTTTTCACTATAGGCTTCAACAAATGGGGAACAGAGAACAACAAAATGAACAACAGAATGAACAGAATGAACAACAAAATGAACAACCAAAAAATGAACCAGAATATCAGCGTTGAGTCTGTTCATCTAAAGACAAAGCAAACGCTATGATAATCTCTTGCTTAAAAAGATGAAAACGGTTGTATTTCTACCAATCAACCACAAACAAGTCATTCTTTTCTGTATATCTGATGTTTTGTTTTTAAAAACAAAAATCTAACAATGTTGCAAATTTTCCTCATGAATAAACTTGCAAAAAAATAAATAAAAAAAAACTCAGCTTTGCTTTGTGGAATCATTTTTTTTTAATATAATTTGGGAAGGTGTTCTCAGTAATCAGTTTAGCTCCCGCAGCCAGAAATTGTTGGAAAGGAATAAAGCATGTTATCAAAATTACAAGAGTTGTTTCAAAACAACCAAATCAAGATGATCCTTTGTGACTAAAATGATTGAGATTACTGGTGGAACAGTGGACAACAGAGACATTAATTTACTTGGTCAAAAGACCTTGGCTCTTGTCTTCAGTACATGTATTTCACATGTCAAATAATTGATTGTACTGAATAGCAGTGCTACAAATACACACCGAATTTTAATAGTAAAAGGTGTCAAAAAATTAATTTAATTTTTGGTAATAATCATTATCAGTAGGAATGAGTACAGAGCAACAAACCCCACAAACTCACCAGTTTAAAAAGTGGTTATTGAGAAATGGCAAGTTGTCAATCTATAAACAGCTCTACACTCCATCTAGTCAAAATTAGGGATGGGGCCGATCCGATCCAGTATCGGTATCTGATACCAGCATAATTTAAGTATCGGATATCGGATCCAACCTGCCGATATTTCCGATCCAGCTTCAAAGATCACTTGTGTTCCATCACATTCTGTGACTGCTGTCTTAACATTGTGTGAGTTAAAGCCAATGAAGACACTGTTGAGCCTTACAACAGGAAACTCACAAACTTTAACAGCACACAAGAGGCAAGTCTACCACACACATGTCCATCTCGCACATGGTTCAGCTGGAAAAACTAAAAAACAGCTAAACATGATGGGAAAGACAACACAGCCACTCCCCTTAACCACATAAAAAGTGGATTTTGTTGTCTTTCCCATCATGCTTAGCAGTTTTTTTGTTTGCCAGCTTTAGGTGCATCTGGAAAACAAAAAAAAAAACGCTAAGCATGATGGGAAAGACAACATAGCCACTCCCCTTAACCACTAAGGAAGTGGATTTTGTTGTCTTTCCCATCATGCTTAGCGTTTTTTTAGTTTTTCCAGCTGAACCATGAGTGAGAAGGACATGTGTGTGGTAGACTTGCCTCTTGTGTGCTGTTAAAGTTTGTGAGTTTCCTGTTGTAAGGCTCAATGGTGTCTTCATTGGGTATATCTCACACAACGTTAAAATGAATAATCTCAGAACAAAAATGTCATTATACAGATTCACATACCTGAACGATATCGAATCGGAAAAGTATCGGTATCAGTCAATACTAAGTTCTTAAGTATCGGATCGTGGAAGTGAGAAATGTGGATCGGTGCATCCCTAGTCAAAATATTAAACGTGAAATGCAAAAAGGTGAATATGCAAAACGAAATGAGTCAAATTGTTTGCTCAACCCCTCCCAGTTTTTGATTGTCAAAACAAGTAACCTTTTTATTTTTAATGCAACCTTTATTTATACAGCAGCGATCATGCGATATAGCAGGTCGCTCGTGTAAATGAGTCCACGAGGCTCAATGAGATTTACCTGACTAAATAAAGGTTGAATGAATACAGGTTAGTTCCCATTGAGCCTCAAGGACTCATTTACAAGAGAGACCTGTTACATAAATACAACATGCAGTTTAAGATAAGCTACTTCTGCACTAGGCGTGCTGAAAAAAGTGTATTAAAGAATCTAGATTCTTAGTCCTGGTGATTCTGAATCAATTCTAAATGCCCCTATCGATTTTAAAATGCATTTAAGTTTCATTTTTTCCACTCCTCCTGAGAGTACTGCATTTTGCATTCCATGTCCACTCTGCCACCGTAGAATATGGCCTTGTGGACCACCGTACAGAAAGCTAGTTAGCCAGCTCCCTTAATCTATGGAGCCCGCTAGCATGGAGCAGGAGAACAGCGAGATTCAACCCACCCCGGAGCTGAAAACAGTGGAGTTTATTGAAACCGAAACAGATTGATGTATTGTTTGTGATTGTTGAACAATACATGAGAAGACACTGAAAAAATAATTGCACGTTGTCGATGTCAATTTTATTTATATAGCACATAAAAACAATCAAAACCGACCAAAGTGCTGTACAGTTAAAAAATTAAAAAATAACTGACAAAAATGCATCTAGTGCCACTGAAACATAATAAAGTTAACAGTAAATACACAACAACAATAAAATCTGCTCAAAATTAGTTCTCAGACTCTGCGAGGATCAAATGCCAAGTAAAACAGATGAGTCTTCAGCAAAGATTTAAAAGTCTAAACAGTCTGAGCGCTCTTTAAATTCTCAGGTAAACTGTTACACAGCTTTGGAGCAGCAACCGCAAAAGCCCGATCACCTCTGGATTTCATTTTGGATCTGGGGACATCTAAGAGAAACTGGTTGGTAGACCGGAGTGCTCTTACAGGAGTGTAGATGTTAATAAGATCACATAAATATGACGGGGCCAGACCTTTTAAGATTTTAAAAACAAGCAATAAAATCTTAAAACCAATCCGATAGTGGACAGGGAGCCAGTGAAGGGATGCCAGGACAGGGGTTATATGTTCATATTTTTTAGTTGAAGTTAAAAGACGAGCTGCTGCGTTCTGGACAGATTGTAAACGGTGCAGAGATGATTTGTCTAAACCAACATACAGTGAATTACAATAGTCCAAGCGAGAGGTAATAAAAGTGTGAATCACCTTTTTAAGGTCTCTGAAAGAGAGACAAGACTTCACCTTGGCAATGAGTGTTAGCTGGAAGAAACCGGAATTAACAACAGCATGTATCTGTTTGTCTATATTTAAAAGCACTATCAAAAATAACTTCCAGATTCCTGACACTGGAGTGGCTGTATGAAGCCAAGAACATTAACAGTGTTACATTTGCCAAAACTGATGACTTCCATTTTATTTTCATTTAGATTTAGAAAATTTTGTTTTAACCAGATTTTAATGTCATGTAGACAGTTCAATAGTGGATCCAGTTGAGTGACCCTGTCTGACTCAATTGGAAGATATAACTGGGTATCATCAGCAAAGCAGTGAAAAGGAATGTTGTGTTTTCTAAAAATGGACCCCAAAGGCAACATTTACAAATTAAAAAGCAGTGGACCTAAAATAGACCCTTGAGGGACACGTTAAATCAATACTGTATTGAGGTAAAAAAAATCTCAATTAGAATATTTTTCCAAAATCGTTCAGCCGTACTTGCCACCATGGTGGTTCACTTCCCGTGAAAAAGTTTAAATGAAAAAAGTATTTCTTCTTCACTTTTGGCAGTTTATTTTGTATTTTTGTTGTATGCTTTGGTATTATTGTTGTTTTTTGGGGAGAGTCAAGATGGTTCTTCTCGTCCTGAGCATTTCAATGCATTGTTCACCTTGTGTTGACCTGCAAACGACAATAAACCTTAACCTAACCTGTTTTCTTGCACACTTCTCACTTTAGCCTTTTTTTAAATTTTAATCAGCATCAGTGTTTGATGCTGATAAGCGTTCTTACTCAGTCACCGTGACTTGGCATCTAACACATTCAACACTTCCCTTTAAATAAAACGCACAGGTCATTGAACGTTTGTGTGCTTTTGAGTCGTTTTCAAAATGGTAGCTTTTGAAACTTTTTTTTTACACAGAGTTTTTAAGAAAGAAAATAATTCCAGTTAATAATTAAAATGCAACATTGTCCTTTTATTAAAGTCATGAAACGTCAAATAATTAATGATGCAACAAAAACAAACTGGAACGAAAGGTTCATATACATTCATTAGATTTACATGTTAAGTTGATCTTGTGCAAAAAATAAAGAAAAACATTTTTGTTTTGCGAATGTCTGTTTATAACAAACAAAAACTACACATATATTCCTCAAGATGTGCAAAGAATTGAAAGCAGCATTAAAATTCCATCACACTCCCAAAACAGGCACTAATTTCTTGCAATATTTTGATTACTAAACCTTTATCAGAAAACCCTGATGCATGCTCAATAATCCAGAAAGAAAGTTCTAAAAAAAAGCTAAGTCTGGTCCTCTGAACATTAAAAAAACAACTATATATATATATATATATATATATATATATATATATATATATATGTATATATATATATATATATATATATATATATATATATATATATATATATATATATATATATATATATATATATATATATATATATATATATATATATATATATATATATATATATATATATATATANTATATATACAGGGAACCCTCAAATTACGGCACCCTCGACCTACGGCAACTCGGACATACGAACGTATCATATTTAATAAAAATATGAAATAAAAAAATAAATAAAAAAATTGTTTAAATGATCTTAATTTCATGTGTACAACACTTTGTTGCAGCTGTGGTTGTTTTAAATGGCTTTATAAATAAAGTATAATTATAATTTTTATGTTTTATTACAATTTTAGGCGTATTTGAGCGACTTCCGCCCGTTTCCGGAAATGCATCCGTGTCCGCCATTTTACGGTCCCCAAGTGCGGTCAAGTGAGGTCCGCCATTATCGGCTCATGCCAGCTGGCTCTGGAGGACCGTGTGTCCGATCAGGGTTGCCTCATATGGATAAATTAGCTAGAAACACTCTGTGAACTCTGTGGACGTCTCAGGCCTGGAGAAGCAGCCGCGGATTGCTTGATGCCGCCCGATAACACCAGCTCATGGCCTGGGCTAACTACGCAGCTAATGCCGGAGCTAACAAGGTGCGGGAGCAGAAGCAACTTGTTTTGGATGGACGAACATCTCGGAGAAATGGCTTTCATCCATCCATCCATCTTCTTCCGCTTATCCGGGGTCGGGTCGCGGGGGTAGCAGCCTAAGTATGTCTCTTGATGTCTCTTAGTTAATCCTAGATGTTATTATTGTATTTCTCTTGCATTTGTTGTTGGATGTAACTGGGACCCTGTGTACATAATCTCGTTTTCAACACATGTACTACATGCGGTGCAAATGACAATAAATTCTCTCTGACTCTGACTCTGACTAAGTAGGGAGGCCCAGACTTCCCTCTCCCCAGCCACTTGGAGCAGCTCCTCTGGGGGAATCCCAAGGCGTTCCCAGGCCAGCCGAGAAACATAGTCCCTCCAGCGTATCCTGGGTCTTCCTCTGGGTCTCCTCCCGGTGGGACATGCCCGGAACACCTCACCAGGGAGGCGTCCAGGAGGCATCCTAACCAGATGCCCGAGCCACCTCAACTGGCTCCTCTCGATGTGGAGAAGCAGCGGCTCTACTCCGAGTCCCTCCCGGATGACTGAGCTTCTCACCCTATCTCTAAGGGAGAGTCCAGACACCCTGCGGAGAAAACTCATTTCAGCCGCTTGTATCCGAGATCTTGTTCTTTCGGTCATAACCCAAAGCTCATGACCATAGATGAGGGTGGGAACGTAGATCGATCGGTAAATTGAGAGCTTTGCCTTTTGACTCAGCTCTCTCTTCACCACGACAGACCGGTACAGCGCCCGCTTCACTGCGGACGCTGCACCTATCCGCCTATCGATCTCACGCTCCAGTTTTCCCTCATTCGTGAACAAGATCCCGAGATACTTAAACTCCTCCACTTGGGGCAGGACCTCCTCCCCGACCCGGAGAGGGCATGCTACCCTTTTCCGGCTCAAGACCATGGCCTCGGATTTGGAGGAACTGATCCTCATCCCGGCTTTCAGTAAGTTTTTTTTTTTCTGGCTCCAAATGTATGGAGTTAACAAGCTAACAGTCCTTCTTGTAAACAGTGTTGTGCACGTGTGGAGCGGAACGAAGCTGGGGAGCTCGGATATGCAAGAGCTAATGCTAAAAGATGAAGGTAGGCTTTGACCAGCTCAAAGTAAGAAATTATATTTTTTATTTATTCATTTATTTACATGTGATACTGCACTGTGTGTTAGGATAGGCAAAGTGCTTCTAACTGTACAGTAACATACATATACGTGCAGGCAGTGGCGGCTCGGGTGGGCTCCGACTTACAGCAAAATCGACCTACGAACGGTCCTTAGGTCCGGAACTCGTTCGTAACTCGAGGGTTTCCTGTATATACAGGTAGTCCCGACTTACGAGCGAGTTCCGTTCCTGCGAGTTGCTCGTAACACGAAAATTCGTAAGTTGGAACACGAAGCACGTGTTCTCGTAAGTCCGGATTTTCGCTCGTAAGTTGGAACATTTATGCTAGCGCTACTACGAACACTCGTTTTTCATCAAAAACATTCATATTAGTTCATAAACATGGTCGGAAACGTGTTTCCAAACGGTTAGCTAACACACTTTCATCTAAAAACACAAAAAAGTGCTGTATTTTTTACAAATTTACTTCTCGTTCGCCAGCTCGTAAGTCCGGACGCTCGTAGGTCAGAGCGCTCGTAAGTCGGGGACTACCTGTATATATATATATATATATATATATATATATATATATATA
>JBBPBX010003076.1:6100-26408 GCA_038048925.1 Garcialebias charrua | reverse complement strand
TTTTTCTAACACTTTAGAGATCACACTAGCTAAAGCTATTGGTCTGTAGTTATTAAGGCTTTTGTTTTTTTTTCACTTGCCTCAGTTTTTTGTTCATTTTCCTGCCACCTAGAGATATGTTCCTGTAAGTGCACAATTGTAAGACCTAGGCCTTAAGCTGCCCTGGCTTTCTACTGTATGAGGATGCAGCATTGTGCCAGAAGCTCGCATCCAGCTGGCACAACGCTCCTGCCACATGATGACATTATGGGATTGTAACCCAAGTACGAGAGCAGCTCAGCCAGTCCCTGCTTCAAATCCTCAGAGACCAAGCCTCAGTGAGCGAGACCCATGACATGGACACTCTGCCACCACTTCTACACACCCCACGCCCCAAAACCCATGGTGCATGCTCAAAACCGTCCATCACACTCTGTTACATGTAATGTTACCGTGTTCTTACACAAAGGCTTCGCCAAGATCTGGCAAAAATTGTCCACTTCTTGTTTTTCATGTCGTTGCAGGGTCATGGTCCAGTTTGAAAAGCGTAACCAGTACAAATTAGTGCTGGGAAACATTACAACAGGTTTTTGCAGTTCCCAAGCTCCAGCCAAATCCTTTGAAACTAAATTAAATTCAAACTACCGGTAAGCAATTTTAAAATGAGAAACTGTCTTTCAACAAATAAAGATTTAGTTTGCATTTTCAGACAATTTTCTTCAGCTTTTCTTTTATTATTTATTTATTTCTCTGTTGAGCAGGTTTTTGACACCGAGTCAAGCTTGTTTCCGCATTTTTTGCAGAAGGAAATAAAACGATGTCCCTAAGTGGTAAACATCTTGATGTCAAGCACACGAACAGAGGGAACAGACACAACTCTATTTAAGGACATGTTTTACGTTAAAGCCAGTGACATTTACACTCATTTAAGGAGAGATCGTGTTGTCATCTATATGCAGTTCAGTGGAGATCCATAAACCAATAAAAAGGTTTATACAGTAGTTGTTGAAAACGACAATGGAGTATAATGGTAAATATCATTCTTTAAATGTTACAGTATATAACTTTAGTCTCGACAAGTAAATGTAATGCATACATTATGAAAGCACATTTACCATTGTATTACAAAAGGTTTAGCATTGCTTCCAGAAGAGGAAGTGAAGGGCAAGTTAGAGAACATATTTTAACAAACAACAAAAGGGGGGAGTGGTGGTGCAGAGGTTAGAGAAGTTGGGCCTTCTCCAGATAAGGCTGCCGGTTCAACTCCCCGGAGTGACAACATCAAAATGTGTGTGGGAAAGGTGAAGCACCCACACCTGTCTCCACCTTCATTTACCTCACTCGACCCTTGAGCAAGCTTGGCCCTTAACCCACACCATCTGTTGTCCCGGGCACCCTAGGTGGCAGCTCTCTGCTCCACACAGAGGGCTGTGGAAGCTCAGTGGTCTGTGGTTTGTGCGAGTTAGTTCGCTGTGACGATCCATGAAGAAGGGAGCAGCCAAAAGAAGAAAAAAAAGCCGAACTACTGTGTTTTATACTCGGATAGAATTCAAAGTCGCAAGTCACTTGAAAGCCAGCATCATCATCATTATTATTATTATTGCTACACAAAGTCACCCAAATTATCCTGTAGTGGACCTACCCAGGGTCAAACTAAGGTTCTTGAACTGTCCAGTGATGACCTTTACTGACCTCTCAGTAAAGCAAGACATTTACTACAAAATCATTCATTTAGCTGTAATCTGATAAATATAGTCACCAAAAGAGACTATTTCTATCTTTGATTTTAGGCTGATGTGATCAAAAGAATAACTTTTGTCATTTTCATGATGTGTGCTTTTAAGCTGTGTTATTCTGTAAGAGTATTACTGTGTTCACTGCTGTGTTAAAGGTGAAGTCTCGGGTCACAGAGACCGGACGGTTTTGTTTAGAAAGTCAGAAGACAGTAATCCGTTGTTTTTCATGAAAGGGCTCCAGCTTTCTCTGTCTGTTCCTAAACATTTCTCTCTGCTGTTGGCTGTAACCTTGGGTCGCGATAACACAAGCTCACTCCTCTCTTTGATCCTGCTTTAAGTTCTAAGCTGTGGCTGGAACGTCAGAGTCTGCAAGAGTTTGGAAGGAACGAGAAGGTTCCAGAGTTTCTGGGAACTTCAAAGAGATGTGAACTTTCCCAAAGAGCTGAATGACCACCAGTCACGCGCTAAGGACTCGTCATCCAGCTGGGACTGATAACATGTTGTTATGGGTCCACTTCGAACGAGCGTAAGCTCAAAAACTTTGTTTATTCCTTCCTGGAATAAGTTTATCTTGAAGTCAGAGGCCAGGAGCTGACATATTCTCTGATGACCAAGCGAAACCAGGAGACGTTGAAACGTAAACTAGAACCAGTTTTGGACGTGCTGGGACTAAAGGACTCTGTGCATCTGAAGGCTGGTGTCATTTCTTTATCAGACTCGTCGTCGAAGGTAAAGAGCTGTTTACAAAACGTACCTGGATTTTAGCAGAAGTCGGAGGAGAAGTGTCACTCTGGCATCATGCTCACGATAATTTCCTTTAAACCATCTCTCCTCATATTTCCTTTTCCTCTCAATCTAAGCTGGAAACTATTTTAAGTTAAGGAGCCACAGACTAAATATGTTTAACATCTAGTATTTATGTCTGTTGTTATAATTCAAGTGTGCTGACGTATTAATTTGAAAGAAAGTGAAATCATGTCAATCAAGTGTAATGGTGTTAATTTAGTTGATTCATTTTAAATAAATGATAGTGTCTCTTTGACATATCAAGCTAAGTTAACGTGTCCATTGTCACTCTATAGCTCTGTTTATGTATCCATCATAAAGATCACAGAAATATTGGGTAAACTGAAAAAGAAAAGAATCCGTGAATTTACTATTCAATCTGAATAAGTAAATTAATTAAGGTAAAGAGGTCAGTATTAATATTGACCTCCTCATAATCCTTTACAATCCCAAGGATCCCATACTTCATTTTACACTGTCTGTATTTTATTGTGGTCAAGTGACACTTGAAGTCACATTGTAGTAATTATTCAAGTGAATGTAGACAACTGTGTCTGATAACAGTGTAGGTTCTGCAGTTTTAGATCATTATACTTTTAGCTACAGCTGGAGCGTGTTTTGGAATGAATCACGGTGAGGTGCAGTGAAATTTATGAGATGTTAACAGAAATTACAGCTAAAGGTTTCCTAACAAACACCAGAAGAAAAATTGGAACAAATGTATTAGGGTTTAAATTGCTTAAATCATCAAGTGTTGGATGTTGTAGTTGGACATTCAGTCTGGCTCTGCATAGGACTGAACTACAAAGAGCTCAAAACTTTGTATAATATTATGGTATATGGACAGTATTTTTGCAGTTAGCCCCATCTAAGACATGTAGGCCCAAAACTCAACATACAGTAATAATGGGAGTATGACTGAATGTATGTAATAATAAAAAAAGTTTGGTCTAAGCCGAAAGTCATGAGTGTGAAAACCACTGTGCAATCACAACAGTAGAGCCCTGAAAATAAAGTAACAAAGTGGCATTTAGCCATCATTAAAGGAGCTGTATGTAACTTTTCTAACAATATATTTTTAACATATTTCTTCACTCTGTCACTACCTCCTGACATACTGATTTTAGACAAGTAATCTCTGAAAAAAACTATTGTCCCCTTGCTTCTCTAAAAGCATTTCTAAAAAGCCACAGTGACCCGCCGTTAACCAGCCAATAAAAACAGAGTTTGTAACCAGCCAATAAAAACAGAGCTTGAATTTGAATCAGCCAATAAAAACAGAGCTTGAATTTGAATTTCAGCAGAGCAAGGGTAACAGAGCCATATATGGCTCTGAGGGGGAGGGACCAGAAACGTGTCTCTGTTCAAAATTTTCCTAAGTTCCAGCGTGTTCCAGAAATTACATACTGAACCTTTAACAATGTTATTTTAACTTGCTTTGCACCTTGTTTCAGGCATGACATTTAAGAATGTCAGCTGTAAGAAAGAAAAAGAATTTAAAAGAAAAATTACACATTTTCCATCTTGTCAGGTTGAAACAATTGATATTGCTAATTTTGGTTTTTTGTTGTTGTTTTTTTTGAATGTCCAGAGGACCAGACTTAGCTTTTTTAGATATTGATAATGTTTCATTAAAAATAACTTGTTTGTGTTACACTGTATTTAACTTGAAAATCTTAAAAAGGCATGGTACTTTTTAATATTTAAAAGGAAATGGTGATTAATATAAAAAGCTGTATGATTTCACTAGAAGAGCCTGAATGACTGGGCTCCGTACCACGCACTGTATGTTACACTGTCAGGTCGTATTATTGCTGCACCGCAGCCAACCAGCTTTGTTCATCCAGTCTTTAAAAGGATGTTAGTTTGCATGCAGGTGTATTCTTTGTAAGGTTAACGGTAAGAGCCTAAACTGTGGCTGAAAGGTTCAGCTAATTCAAAATGAGTCTAGATGTTAACTTTAGATACAAGATACAAGATACAAGATACAAGAGATTTTATTAACATTGCACCAATTTTCATCGATACAGCGTGATCATGTATGCACAGTCATCCAGGAGAGGGTTTTGAGTGTGTAAAGCTGCTGCCTTATCAAAACACATGACATGTTCTTCAGCGCGGCCTCTCTCATCCGTCTCAGGATGAAGGTCAAAGGTGGGAAAACAGGGAAAGAAACCATGGGGGTTACAGCGTTGATATAAAAAAAAAAAGAATCACATTTTGTCTGCAAGACACCGCATGACCCAGTAAAAACCATATCATAAGCACATTTAGCACAGTTACATGTTGCATGTTGAGACTGAGGCAGGGAGGATCTGTCCATGATACATTCCGGATGCCTCCGATAACGCTCATAGAAAAGTTCTCCGGGGGAGGGGGGGGTAGCAGACAAGACAAGAACAGCTTTTTTCCACAGTAGCCACGTCTCAGGAGAAATTAGATATCCAGCCTTTTCCAAGGCTGTTTCCAAGGGAGCCAGATAAGAATTAGAAATATTTTCACATCAGGCACACATTGTAATTTCAGCGGCCTTCAGTCTGTAAGGGCGATTCTGTTCATATGATCCAATTCGGGACTTTTTTTTTTTTTCCACTGATCCAACTCTGACCTCAGATGTTGACCACAGCGACCCGAGTCCTAAGTCCAAGGGTGACCAGCTCACCCTCTGGATAAGCTCTCAAACAGCTGAATTCTGATGTTGACCACAGCGAACAGAGTCCTAAAACCAAGGTTGATCTGTTCACCCCCCGAATAAGCTCGCACACAGCTGATTTCTCGAGGTCACAGCGCAGACCAGACGTCGGGTGCTCCAGGCATTAAGTCCTGCTGAAGTCTCCCTCTTTTGCGATAGACCAGTGCTCCACAAATGCCAAAAAGCAAAGCGCTGCCATCATAATCCAATATAATCCAAGATTCTTCACCTCCACAGAGCACACCCAGAAATCCACGGAATCCATGGCGGAATCCATGGCGTATCCTCCGTCACTCTGTGAGGTTGAAAAGGCTCTCCTTGTGCCTTCTTCTGTGGAAATCTTCTTTGTAGAATCGAATGCCCAAACCTCCAATCCATCTTAATTTGCGTTCGAGGTGCTTTGCTGTGGAGCTGCCAGCAGCAGGGGGGGGGAAGGACGGGAGAGGGAAGGGAATGCGTCTGCCTCCTTCGTGAGCCAAGCCAGAAAAATGTTACAAGAAAGTTCATACTCAATAATCCAGGTATCAAATCTGATAAGTCTCAATCTGGTCATCTGGACAGTTTCTTTTAGTCGAAACGTTTCACCCTCAGTCCAGAGGGCTTCCTCAGTCAGAGTTCCAGCACACTGATCTTCCCCCACCAAGCTGTAAACAACTTATGTGGACCAACCAGTTTGCTGGAGCCAAGATGGTTTCTGGGGGCCGTCCTGTCCCTCGTCGACTCCTCCCAGGCAGGCAGCCACAGCCAAAGTGGTTCAAAACAAGAAAGTTCATACTCAATAATCCAGGTATCAAATCTGATAAGTCTCAATCTGGTCAATATAAATGTTTATATCATATGTATATCTTTGGCAGGCCCTTGACGAATAACAGCCACATTTATTTTGGATCTGCCGAAGATAAGTATCCAGATTTGGGGATTTTTTAAGGATCATTGCGGTCCATTTCCGGGAATATCCGAACACAGAGCCTTCCGTATATCTATGGTTTTAGTGACCTAACTACATATGATTCAACAATACAATTACACAACTGTTGAATTTTAAGCAGTTTCATCACATGCCACACCTTAAAAAACTGTAGTGGCAAAGCAATCTTTATTAGACCCAACTCAAGACCAAGGATAACCATATAGTTGCACATGGTTTCAATAAAGTAGTAGATCACCTCAAAAGTTACATAAATGGAAATTAGTTTAAAGTAAGGTGTTGTTGCATTTTAGAAACATGAGAAATTGTAACATTCTGTGGCCTAAACGTGCAAGATGGAGTCTCATCTTGAGAGTTTCATTAATGAAAAGTGCGTTATAAATTGAATTCATTATTATTATTATTATTCATTAAAATGCCTCATCGACTGAAAACCCTTTTCAATGGTGCAGAAGAGGCAGGGACTGACGTTACCTTCAATGCTAAATTGTGGAGTTGTGGAAACCTGGCATGTTTTTTTGCCCAGGAGACAAGTGCATTGTCAGTTTCAGAGTCACGGATGGGATCAAAGTATTTGCTTATCTGTGTTACAATACTTGAATCCTGCACTGAGTTGTGCTTCTTGTATGCCTTGTAGTGGGGCAGGCTGTCCATGCATCAAATGATCTATATATGCATCAAGTGGCATCTTAGATGATTTGAAAATGTCTTGATACTTCAATCCTACAGTAAAACTTAAGATCACACCATTTAAAGAACCCATAAATCGTTCAATAAATCAGTAGAGTGGAAAATGAAATGCTTTAAAGGGATTGTGACATGATTTTTTTACTATTCATAAAATTGCTCAAAATATATATATTTTATCATTTAAATATGTTTGTTTTTGCAAACAAAATGATAAATCACTTTAATTTTGCTTTAAAAGTGATTTTGAACTTCAAGCCGTGTTTAATCATGGGAAATCCGATTACACTCGAACGCACCATATGTGATGTCACACTGGGCAGAGGGCTGTGGTGTCTTTAATAGCGGACAATTTAAAACTGGACGAATTTAGCAATCTATGTGAAGATTTGAGCTATTTGTCTTCATTTTGGGAAGCAGAAAATAGTTTGGGTGATGGAACAAGAAACAACAGGATCTAATTTAGGTCTGATTCTGTATCAGACTTCCTTCATGTCGAGCTGCTCATACCTGCGCACTGTGACAAGCCCAGAGCTCTGCCCGGTGTGACATCACAGATGGTGCGTTCGTGTGTAATGGGATTTCCCATGATTAAACACGGCTTGAAGTTCAAAATCACTTTTAAAGCAAAATTAAAGTGATTTATCATTTTGTTTGCAAAAACAAACATATTTAAATGATAAAATATATATATTTTGAGCAATTTTATGAATAGTAAAAAAATCATGTCACAATCCCTTTAAATCTGACAAAAAAAAAATTAACAAAAGGGAAAAAGGCAAATCTACAACAAGCTAAAAAAGATAGCAATGCAGAGTTGAAAAAGTTGTGATTCTAATATGAAACAACTGAAAGAAGTGAGGGGCAGCACGGTGGACAACTGGTAGAGCTGCTGCCTCTCAGCAAGCAGAATACCCTGGTTCAAATCCCGGTCCAGGAGCCCGTCTGGGTGGAGTTTGCATGTTTTTTTCTCCGGTTACTCCGGTTTCCTCCCACAGACAAAAAACATGCATTTTAGGCTGATTGGTAACTCTAAATTGTTCCTAGGTGTGGGTGAGAGAGTTAATGGTTGCTTGTCTCTATGCATCCTTGTGATGGACTTGAGATCTGTCCAGGGTGTACCGCACCTCTTGCCAGCTGGACATGGGCACAAGTGACCCCCGCAACCCAAAAAGGAAGAAGCCGGTAAAAGACAATGGATGGATGGATGGATGAAAGAAGTGAATAAATGAATACCAAGTCTATTTGGGCCATCCCTACCAGTTTTTATTTATTTTTTTTAATCTAAGGTCCAACAACCAGTGGAGGAAAATCTGTTTCTCTAAAGGATATGCAGGTTTATATTCATACAGTGCCTGTCAGAGCAACCAAATCTGGGACAGACTTGTGAACTCGGTAAGAACATCTTCATATCAGCATATCGTCACACAGCAGGAAGTTCTTTGGTGCGGTGTTGAGGTTTAAAACATATAATAGAGCTTAAATAATCAAGCTATACAGCTGCTGACAGGTAGACTTCCAGCACTTTAGCAGTTAATAAAGCTGAACAGGCTGTTTGACCCTGTTTTAAGTATTTGTGCAATGCTTAGCAAACCAGGTAATGCCTGAAGCTCTAAACACAAACCGACAGCTTCATGTGCAACTATCAGCAAAAGCATACTACAGTATTTGCAAATATGCCAATCTAACGTAGCGTTTATGAAGTGATGGAGGAAGAAGGGTGACACTTTCTTCTCACTTCAATACTTTGCACTTTTTAAATCAGGGAACCAGCTGGTCATTTATTTGACCAGCAACAACTTAATATCCTATAATAATCAGAACTCAGTCGGTGAAGTAGAATCTGTTGGGGTTTAATTTCAGGTTATTCTTTGTGTTGTTGAAAAAAATGCTCATGAGTCCATTTATACAGTTCCCTTATCAGTCAGTTTACTGCGGTGCAACATATGACATATGGGAATTGCGCCCCTGCGCAGTTCACTTGAAACAATACAATCACGCCTTTTAAGGCAAGTGAGTGTCAACGTCACCAGGGTGCCCTGCCCCCCTGGTATAAGAGACGGTGACGCCTCACGTTCGGTCTCTTTTTGCCCTTCACCTCGCTTCACACCTGAACTTCGCAGGACACCGTCTCGAGTGACTGAACCGTCCGACCAGGAGGTGAGCGCGCTCCCTACCGAGGGCATCACTGAAGACTTTCCTGCGAGCACTTGTTTAGCGGACGCTAACCAAGTGTTGACGACGTTTGTAGCATCGGCTAGACGACCATCTCTGCTGTTTCGTCGCCCAGTTTAGCGGGACGCTAACTGCGCCACGCACCTACCTGTTAGGTAACGGAGCTAACGGCTAGCCCACACAAACAGCACAGCGAGAAGAATTCTTCTAACCCTGTTTAGCACGCGCTAGCTGGCTTCCACTCGACGAACCCCGTTTATCTTTCGCTAACTGGCTTCCACTCGACACCTTTTCTCAACGATGGCTCCTGAGAAAGGCGAAAGGAAATCAAAGAACTCCAACAAGGCCGGAAGACCAGCGAGCCCTGGGTGTCGGCCTGGCGGCGCTGCTAACTGGCTAGCTCCCCACGGTTAGCTCGGCTAACTGGGGGCTCCCACCAACAGCACGAGGATGACGTGAGCTTGTTTAGCGCTGCTAACACGATTAGCGCTGCTAACGAGCGGAGGACGAAGGACTTCATTTGTAAGGTATGCTAAAGACTGCTTAGTCTGGCTTGCTAACTAACCTTGTTTTTCTGTCTGTTTCGCAGTTATCTCTGCGGGCAATGACTGTTTGTGACAAGTCTTTGTGAGAAAGTCTCCAAAATGTCTTGAAACATTTGCAGAGATACGGTAATTAAAAATAAAAGAGTCTTACTTTCAGTTTTTGTCCTGACCTCCTAAGCAAGATACACTATTTATGATGAACGCCTTCAGCTCCTCACGTTGGATTTTTTGCACAGTAAACAAAATGCCAGAATAATAAAGAAATGCATTACAAGATACACAAAGCCCTAGAAAAGCTTGCTCCAGTCTGAAGGGAGCAATTTTCTGTGTTTGAGTACTTTTATTCACATTTCTGTACTTATTCAGAATTACAACAAGGATTCAAGGGCTTGAAAGCCTGAGTTGGTCTATTCAGCACCGTTACATCACTAATAATTCCATGTACTTTTCCTCTCTTTCGTTTTCCTTTTTTTTTTACATTGATTGTGTGTGTAAAATGGGACACATTTATGTTTGATTACTACAAAGTAGACAGGAACATGATATCTGATCATAAATGATCAGTTGACTTGCGTTCATATCACGTTTACACATTTAGAGCTGTCCACTCGTGTTCAAACTACTACAGATGCAAACAAACATTATTTTAACAGGAAGAAGAGGATTGAACAGGTTGTAAGGGTTGTTATTGCAAACAATGCAAATGCAGAAACTACGTGTAACACTTTCTTCTCATTTTCCAAACAATTTATACTGGAGATGAAAGATGTAGAAAAAGTGTATAATTTTCTATATACTGCTAGTTTGAGGAGAAAGAAACATTATATTCAAACTTATAGTAAAATTCATGTGCTGCTTTACTTATTGACATAAACCCATACACTACATAAAGAGTACTGTTGAAATAAGCATTGAAAAAAATATTTTAAAAGCTGCTATGTTTTTTTTAACATGTTACTAAAGCCCTGCAGGTTTTTTTTTCCAGTCACCTAAAATTGGACCACTTTAGTGCTGTTTGACAG
Organism: Garcialebias charrua; assembly: GCA_038048925.1. Lineage (NCBI taxonomy): Eukaryota > Metazoa > Chordata > Actinopteri > Cyprinodontiformes > Rivulidae > Garcialebias > Garcialebias charrua. Next base: position 15,858 of record JBBPBX010003076.1, on the reverse strand, counting down.
TAATTTTATCATTTTCTCTGTCAAGTTGCTGAAAGGTATGATTAATTCTCTTTTTTTTTTAAAAAACCCGCATGATAAACATTTGCACTTCACACAACTTATGATTTAATGCATGTTTCTGATATGTTCAAAAAACCTAAACTACATCTTGTTTTGTTGTGTTTTTAGGTGAATTAAACTGATTTTGCACTAAAGGATGAAGTGTGGGGGGGTCTCTGTCTATGTTACTTTGTGTCCTGTTGGGTGGAGGAGTGTTTGGTGAAAAGGAGGAAAAGCAGCATCAAAATATAAATTGTAAATATATTTTTGAAAATGTCCAATAATTCTCAGTTGGGTCATCTGGACAGTTTCTTTTTTATAGAGACATTTCGCCCTCTATCTATTTATTTATTTATTGTATAATGCAGCTAAAGTTTTCATGCAGCAAACAGAAAACTGATATGAAGTGCTTTATTTTGTTTGCAAGACAAAATATTTCTGAATCAAACTTACAAAGCATTAGAATGACTCTTGTAGCAAGTGAAAAACTAACTAGGCCATTCTAGTACTGTATAATGTTTTACTAAAAGTTAGTTTCTAGAAAAAAATAAACTGTCCAGATGACCTGACAGAGCATTATATGATTTGGTACCTTGATGATTGAGCATGAACTTCCTTGTGCCCCACCAGTCTTTTGTACAAGACTTTTAAATTGCTTTTTTTTTTTTTCTTTTCTTTTTTTGGCATTTAAGAAAATTATTTTAAAATATATTTTTCATAAGTGATGCTGCAGATTTCTATAACAACAACTAAATAAACTAAAAAGATGCGACTAACAGTTGATGGAAGGAATTCCTGCCATGTCACCTTACCTTCCTGTGAAACAGAAGGTTGATTTTTTTATAATTTAAAAATGAAACTGTAGTTTCCAATAAAGAGGCAATCCACTGTAATCCAGTTTGTTACAGTGCAGTAAAAAGTGAATTTGGTCTGGAGGTAAAACATGATTGTGATGACATCATGTGACAGGGTACATCACTAAAAGAACACCTATCCAGACCAAGAAGTTTAAACATTTCCAGCTGTGTTTGCATCTCTCATCCACAGGCAAACAGTATTTATGGTAAAAATAAGTACTTTTGTTTTCAGACGCTGTCCAAATACAAAGTTTTAAAACTCAACGAATGTGTTGGTGCTAGAAAAAGTAACAATAGCTGTTTTTAATGATTTCAATACATCTTGTAAGGTTTGCCTGAAAAATCTAAATAAAAAGAAAGAGCTGAAAAAGATTAGGATCTTTAAGCAGACTCAGGATCATCCATCCATCCATTTTCTTCCGCTTATCCGGGGTCGGGTCGCGGGGGTAGCAGCCTAAGTAGGGAGGCCCAGACTTCCCTCTCCCCAGCCACTTGGAGCAGCTCCTCTGGGGGAATCCCAAGGTGTTCCCAGGCCAGCCGAGAAACATAGTCCCTCCAGGACCTCCTCCCCGACCTGGAGAAGGCATGCTACCCTTTTCCGGCTCAAGACCATGGCCTCGGATTTGGAGGAACTGATCCTCATCCCGGCCGCATCACATTCAGCTGCAAACCGCTCCAGCGAAAGCTGTAGATCACGATCTGATGAAGCCAATAGGACCACATCATCTGCAAAAAACAGAGAAGCGATTCTAAGGCCACCAAAACGGATCCTCTCAACACCTTGGCTGCGCCTAGAAATTCTGTCCATAAAAGTTATGAACAGAATCGGTGACAAAGGGCAACCTTGGCGGAGTCCAACTCTCACTGGAAACGAGCCTGACTTACTGCCAGCGATGCGGACCAAGCTCTGACACCGGTCGTACAGGGACCTAACAGCCCATATCAAAGGGCCTGGTACCCCATACTCCCGGAGTACCCCCCACAGAACCCCCCGAGGGACGCGGTCGAATGCCTTTTCCAAGTCCACAAAGCACATGTAAACTGGTTGGGCAAACTCCCACGCACCCTCCAGGACCCTGCTGAGGGTGTAGAGCTGGTCTAGTGTTCCACGACCAGGACGAAAACCACACTGCTCCTCCTGAATCCGAGGTTCGACTATCCGACGGACCCTCCTCTCCAGAACCCCTGAATAGACCTTACCAGGGAGGCTTAAGAGTGTGATCCCCCTATAGTTGGAACACACCCTACGGTCCCCCTTTTTGAATAGAGGAACCACCACCCCAGTCTGCCAATCCAAGGCAGTGGCATAGCCAGGATTTTATGAGGGGCGGTTCGTTTGAAGAAAAAATGGACCTCTGATTGGTTCATTGGCGGTGGTACACGTTACTTCAAACGTGTAAACAAGCTAATTAGCTAGCTAGTTAAAACAATGCTGTGTGAGGTAAATCTTACCAAATAGGTGGTTTTTGTTAGTGGAGAAAGAGCAACACACTGAGAGGGGATGTGTGTCCAGTCTTCTATTCAGAACTCATCCCAGAGACACGGTACTCCGAGTCCCACCCGAACATACACAGAAAAAAAATACCACCGAAGAAGAACGAATGACGTCATCCTCTTAAAGGCACAGTACCACTCCTTAACATAAATGCAAACTAACCCCACAACAAATAATATAACTTCAATTGCAAAAATAAATAATCTTTTTACTTTGCTTTGTGGTTAGACATTGTTTTTTATGAATGAAATTAATAAATTGAAAAATACAACAATACAATTCACATGTACACAAAAACAATTGACCAGGGGTCTGCAACCTGCAGCTCAGGGTCCCTCTGCAGCAGCTCTTTCAAGCTTTGACCAAAACTGAATTTTATTGGTTCTTATAACTGGAAGGGTTAGTTTTAGCAGTTTTCCTACATTACAAGGAGTTAACATACTTTCACTTTATGCTTTATTTCTTTTAAGTAGGATACTTAATTTTTCTAGTAAAAAAAAAAAAATCACATAGGCCTGCATTGTTTGTTTTAGTTTTTAGAAACTGGGCAAAACTATATTAATTTTTCCTTCTTTACAAGAATCTTGTCTTTTATTTTATCTTAAAATGTAAAAATATCAGTAAATGTTAAAAAATCATTAGACATTTTTAGTTTTATAAATCATTCCTGCTGGCCAGAAAAATGTCCTCTAACAAACTTAAAGTGGTCCGTGGGCCACCAGTTGAGAATCCCAGTTGCAGCAGGTGTTGTGGCTCCGGACACGTTTAATTTAGTGAATAAAGGAGCAGAAATGGCTCTTTGTATCGAAAAGGTTGCAGACCCCTAGAGTAACATTAAAATTTCTCAAGACAAATGTAGTTTTGCAAAACCTTTATTTACATTGCATAAGACAGTTCTGTCCAACATCTTATGTCTCTGGATAGACAAGTGAGTCCAGCTCCATCCTCCTCGAGTGTTTGTTTGCAAACACATCAACAACGCTCTCAAGGTCAATGTGTTTGCTGTAGTGAATGTGAAGTAGTGCCAGTGAGAGACGCTCCTTCGTCATTGATGCCCGCATGTAGCTGTTCAAGCGACGAAGGGCACTGCGCTCACATTCGCAGGTCACAGGCAGTGTGTAGGCCAGTTGAAGTAGGACGTGCAAGTTGGGGTAAAGGTCTCGGTCACACTCTTTAATGGAACCTGCAGGGGTGTTCGGCCTCTGTGACCCAGGCACTCTGCCGTACCTAGCAGAACAATTATTAAAACAAAATGTTCTGTATAGTAATGTTGTAACATTCAATTTCTAAAATGGGCTTCTCAGGTGCTTAACTTCAAAATAACTTACTTCAACTTCCACCTTGTAATCTCTTGGTCAACAAGTTCTGGACTGGGTAGGTCTTCGGCATACATGCTCACAATCTCTGTGGTGTCCAGATGACGATTGCAGATCACAGATGGCACTAGTCCCAATAGCTGTGGCAGACAGAGCTGAGTACAAAAAAGAAACTTTGTAAGAAACATATTTAAGTTTCAAGTTTTATATGTAATTTTTAACTTGTATGTAATTTTTTTAAAATAATTTCTTAGATTTTTATTTGTATGCTGACCTCTGTAATATGTACACAATTGTTCAAAAGTTTTGGGTCAACCACACATTGGATCTCAGACACCTGTGACAAAAACAAAAAACAAAGAACAAACAAAAAAATATTAAATGACAAAGCTGATCATCGTTACTTCTGTCAGCATGGAGGCAGCCATCTTCATCATTCGAAGCACTGGTACACACCAAACTTGCACGGTCTTCATCTAAGATATGACACGTGAATAAGAGATTTTAGAATATTTTTTAGACACTTTTAGCATTTAAATAATCATATCAAAAGATTTAATATTTAGCTAAAAGAATTTACAGAAATACATTCTAAATAAGAAAACATTTGTTCCTGAAATCATTCTAAGACATATTATTGACAAAATCTATTTTACAAGAAGATCTGTTTTATTTATTTATTTTACCTGGAACTCTGTTTCTTTGAAACAAAGTTGTACATTGAAGCGCTGCTCTTTTCCTCTCTGTCCTTCTGCTTGCACCTACCCATGTTGGTATCCAGCACAGAAACCTGAAAAACAGTTTAACATAATATTAAGTATGTAGTAAACAATTTAGTAAGATCTGCTAAGACATTTTGGGTTTCTATTTGAAAACGTTTTTTTTACTTGTCTTACGTACAAAAACAGTTTTTCTGAATGTTTGTTCTTTTGAAAATTTATCCAAACATTTATTTTTCACCAAATAGGCTATATTATATTCAACACTGCTAAGTTATTGTTTGTATCCTGTCCAAACTAGGCCTGAGGCCTGTAGCTTTTGTTTAGAAAAACATGGACGCTCAGTTTCAGGCTTCCTGTGAGTAACTATCTGTCCTATCACTGTAAACTCAGCTTTAGGGATAGAATGGGGCCGTACTGGTACTAATTTCAGATAAATTACTGTTCCCAACATGGCGGAAATAGCCAAAAACAAGGAAAAAAAACGTGGCGAAAATCGTTGCTACTTAGCTTAGCTTTAGCATGTTTTAGCATTATCCATATCTTATAAAAACGTGACCCACTTCTAATCTCTCTAACATCAAACAGTACTACTTAAAATACACAAATGAACAGTTGAATCAAAAACCACAATGTAATTTTACCGTTTGAATCCACCGTGTTGCCTTCCAAGCCAGGACAGAGTGAACGTTGTCTTCCCCTCACAGTCTCGCGGGAGTTGTAGTAGACGGGACTTCATAGGCAAAGTGGGCGGTTCGTTCGAACCGGGCGAACCCCCCCTGGCTACGCCCATGCAAGGGAACTGCCCCCGATGTCCACGTGATATTGCAGAGTCGCCTAAGCCAACACAACCCCACAACATCCAGAGCCCTAAGGAACTCAGGACGAATCTCATCCACCCCCGGAGCCCTGCCACGGCGGAGCTTTTTAACCACCTCGGCGACCTCAGCACCAGAGATTGGAGAGCCCGACCCAAGGTCCCCAGGCTCTGCTTCCTCAGTGGAAGACGTACCAGTAGGATTGAGGAGGTCTTCGAAGTATTCCGCCCACCGACTCACAACATCCCGAGTTGAGGTCAACAGCACGCCATCCCCACCACAAATGGTGTTGGTCGCATACCGCTTTCCCCCCCTGAGACGCCGGATGGCGTCGGGATCATCTTCATTTTTATTTTAATATTTTTATTTTGACAATTTATCCACCTTGTGGCCCACCATGGGTATTTAATTGTGCTTTTTGTGTGTCATTCTTTTTCCCTAAATGGATGGAATGATGTTCATTCTGTCAGAACTTTAACATCTCAGTCTGTAAGAAGATGGAAGATCTTGTTCTTCTTTAAGTTTTTCAGTAAGTTTAATCATGCTGACTCATGTCCGTGTTGCTACAGTTTGGCACATTGTTTTTGTACTGCTAGTGCTTAGCGTATTCTTAGTTTTGTGTTTTCTTAGTTTAATGAATGTAGTGTTCTAGTAAAAATTACTAACGACCTTCTTCTTGCTGCTGACTCTGGTCTTCTGTCCATCCTCATTCTTCTTGATCTAAGTTCTGCTTTCGACACCATCTGTCATTCTATCCTCCTCAACAGACTAATCTCCATTGACATCTCAGGTACCCCGTTAGACTGGTTCAAATCTTATCTCTCTGACCGCACTCAATTCATTCAGCTTAAATCCTTCCACTCCCAGTCTTCCCCTGTCTCCTCGGGTGTCCCCCAAGGCTCTGTCCTCAGACCACTCCTCTTCATCATTTACCTCCTTCCTCTAGGTCACATCTTCCGCAAATACGGCGTCCATTTCCACTGTTATGCTGATGACACACAGCTCTACTTTTCATCAAAACCTAACTCCACCCACCCTCCATCCTCACCGACTGCCTCAATGAGCTAAATCACTGGTTTTCTAACTATTTCATTCAACTACTATAACCAGTAACAAAACAGAAATCATTCTCGTCGGTACCAAAAACTCTATTTCAAAATCAGAACATCTTCTCGTCCCCCTTAACAACTCTCTGCTATCCCCCTCCCCTCAGGTCAAGAGTCTCGGTGTCATCCTCGACACCACTCTCTCCTTCACTTCACACATCAACAATATTACTCGGTCTGCCTATTTCCACCTCCGTAATATTAACCATCTCTGTCCTTCTCTCTCACCCCGCTCCACAGCCATCCTGGTGCACAGTCTTGTGACTTCCCGTATCGATTACTGCAACTCCCTTCTCTACGGCCTCCCCAACAAATCTCTCCACAAGTTACAGATGGTCCAGAACTCAGCTGCCCGTGTCATCACTCAAACCTCCTACTATAATCACATCACTCCTGTCCTGCAGCAGCTCCACTGGCTCCCGGTTAAATCACGCATCATCTTCAAAATTCTACTCCTCACGTTCAAAGCTATCCACAACCTTGCCCCTCCTTATCTATCTGACCTCCTACAAATCTCCATCCCATCACGCTCTCTCAGATCCTCCTCTTCACTACATCTCCATGTACCCTCTGCCCGCCTCTCCACCATGGGGAGCAGGGCCTTCACCTGCTCTGCCCCTCACCTCTGGAATGCCCTACCGCCAGACCTTCGAAACACCACCTCCCTTTCTCTGTTCAAGACAGCCCTGAAAACACATCTCTTTAGACTAACTTATCATTAACTTTACTAAATGTATTTTTATCATTTTGCATTTTATAATCTTTGTCTATTTTATATTTCAATTTGTCGCTGATGTTTGAACGGTATTGGTTTGTTAAGTGTCCTTGTGTGTCCTGAAAGGCGCTTTTAAATAAAAATGATTATTATTATTATCATGTCTTGGATCTTACTAATGTTTTTCTTTACAATTTGTATTTTTTGTTGGATGTAACTGGGACCCTATGTACATAGTTTCGTTCCACTTCTTGTGCCACATGTGATGTAAATGACAATAAAAATCATTGACTCTTGAATCTTAAAACTGTCTTATTTAAATGTACACAATATGATGCTTTTGATGTCGGTCAGATTTTATTGTCTGTAGTTACAGAAAAAGTGAGGTTTGGTTGAGGTGCACACATTCAGCTGGGGCTGTTGCAAGATAATGAATATAGATGAATTAATTGTGAAATAATTCTTTATTAGATTCTTGAAAATGCAGGTTATCTTGTTTGTTGTTATCCTGTTTCTTGTTTGTTTGTTGTATGCTATAGGTTTCTTTTACATTTTATTGTGGGATGTAACTGGGACCTTGTGTACATAATTTAATTCCACCACATGTTCAAACCGGATTCCAAAAAAGTTGGGACACTAAACAAATTGTGAATAAAAACTGAATGCAATGATGTGGAGATGGCAAATGTCAATATTTTATTCATAATAGAACAGATGACAAATCAAGTTTAATCTGAGTAAATGTAACATTTTAAAGGAAAAATATGTTGATTCAAAATTTCACAGTGTCAACAAATCCCAAAAAAGTTGGGACAAGTAGAATAAGTTGCTAGAAAAAGGAAATTGAGCATATAATGAACAGCTGGAAGACCAATTAACACTAATTAGGTCAATTGACAACAGGTTTGGGTACAAAAAGAGCTTCTCAGAGTGTCAGGGTCTCTCAGAAGCCAAGATGGTAAGAGGATCACCAATTCCACCATTGTTGTGCAGAAAGATAGTGCAGCAATACCAGAATGTTGTTATCCAACGTAAAATAGCAAAGACTGTTAAGTTATAATCATCAACCATGCATAACATCATCAAAAGATTAAGAGAATCTGGAACAATCACTGTGCGTAAGGGTCAAGGCCGTAAAACTCTACTGGATGCTCGTGATCTCCGGGCCCTTAAACGTCACTGCACCTCAAACAGGAATGCCACTGTCAAGGAAATAACAGAATGGGCTCAGGAATACTTCCAGAAAGCATTGTCAGTGAACACAATCCACCGTCCATCTGCCGTTGCCAGCTGAAACTCTACAGTGCAAAGAGGAAGCCATTTCTAAGCAAGCTCCACAAGCTCAGACGTTTGCACTGGGCCAGGGGTCATTTAAAATGGAGTGTGGCAAAATGGAAGACTGTTCTGTGGTCAGATGAGTCACGATTTGAAGTTCTTTATGGAACACTGGGACGCCATGTCATCCGGACCAGAGAGGACAAGGATAGCCCAAGTTGTTATCAACGCTCCGTTCAGAAGCCTGCATCACTGATGGTATGGGGTTGCATGAGCGCTTGTGGCATGGGCAGCTTGCATGTCTGGAAAGGCACCATTAATGCAGAGAACTATGTTCAGGTTCTAGAACAACATATGCGGCCGTGGTGTAGTGGTAAGGGCAGTCGTCTCCCGATCGGAAAGTTGGCGGTTCGACTCCCGGGACCCGCACCATGTGTCGTTGTGTCCTTGGGCAAGACACTTAACCCCGAGTTGCTCCCGGTAGGACTGGAAAGCACCTTGCATGGTAGTCTGCCGCCACCGGTTTATGAATGTGTGTAGCATTCAATATATGTGTAGCACTTTGAGATTTTCAGTAATGAAAAGTGCGTTATAAATTGAATTAATTATTATTATTATTATTATCTAGACGTCATCTCTTTCAGGGAAGACCCTGCATTTTTCAACAAGATAATGCCAGACCACATTCTGCAGCAATCACAACATCATGGCTACGTAGGAGAAGGATCCGGTACTGAAATGTCCAGCCTGCAGTCCAGATCTTTCACCTATAGAGAACATTTGGTGCATCATAAAGAGGAAGGTGCAACAAAGAAGGCCCAAGACGATTGAACAGTTAGAGGCCTGTATTAGACATGAATGGGAGAGCATTCCTATTTCTAAACTTGAGAAACTGGTCTCCTCTGTCCCCAGACGTCTGTTGAGTGTTGTAAGAAGAAGGGGGGATCCACACAGTGGTAAAAATGGACTTGTCCCAACGTTTAGGGGATTTGTTGATGTCATGAAATTTTGAAACAACATATTTTCCCTTAAAATTCTCTCAGTTTAGACTTTTGATCTGTGATTTGTGTTCTATTCTGAATAAAATATTAGCTGTTGGCATCTCCACATCATTACATTCAGTTTTTATTCACAATTTGTTTAGTGTCCAAACTTTTTTGGAATCCGGTTTGTACCACATGTGGTGGGAATGACAATAAAGAAAGACTTAGACTCTGAAGTTTCTCAATAGAACCGAGTCTTGGCTTGGATCATTTTAGGATAGTTAACAGTTTAATATCTGTGACAAATTTGGAACTTCTGTTCTGATCTCGTTCCAGTGCCATCTTCTACAAATACCAAGAAGAAGAAAAAAAGTTAAATAGAAATGTTTCCTGCCTAACCAAAGTTATAGATGTATATATATATATATATATATA